>JANZLH020000159.1:42652-52890 GCA_026770325.2 Erythroxylum fimbriatum | reverse complement strand
ATAAATATGAAATAACGAATGAGAAGTAGTATACATACTCTATATATAAATGTACTTTCTAACAATTGTTCAAAATATACCAATGGCCAATTTCAAGTTCATCTTTAGTTAACTCCACATGTTTTCCTATTCTAATTGGCCTTACCTTTTAGAGAAAACTGACAAGCCACCTTTTGATCAAAATAAAAGTTACATTTTTCTTTATTAAATCTTGTATCCATATTAGTGAAGTACATGGAACAAAATGTCAAGCATTCATTCAATATATAAGCCTCTACAATAGAGCCTTTAAGTCGAGCTCTATTCCGTACATAGAAATTAAGAGAGCCTAAAAACCTAAACAAAATATAAAACATTATCAATTGTTACTTACGAATAATTGAAGAAAAAATGTAAAAGTTAATGTAAAATACCTTTTAATTGATAACATCCATCAAAATTGAACTAGTCCATAAATTTTTGCCTTGTACGGTAAGTGAATTACCAAATGCACCATAACATTAAAAAATGATGGGGGGAAAACTAGTTTAAGCTTACATATAATCAAAATTATTTCTTTTTCATTTTTTTTCAAGCTCTTCTAGTTTTAATATCTTACAACATAATTGCTTAAGAAACTCACCCAACTATGCCAAAGTTACAGGAACATCTTTCAGTAAACACCCACTTATTCCAATAGGAAGTAATCATTGCAGAAATACATAACAATCATGACTTTTCAACCCTGAAACTTTCCCTCAGTAGCATTGACACAACAAGCTATATTAGATGCATACCCATCAAGAAACTTAACCGATTTAAGAAATTGACAAAAATTTTGTTTCCCTTTTTTTGACATATCAGAACATGCAGGTGGAATCATGTTTGACCCATTATCTCTTCTTTTTAAATGCAATTATTTTCTTATATTAATGTCTTCCAAGTCTGATTTAGCCTTAATTGTATATTACAATTTTCCATTAATTCCCATTAAAGTACCTAAAATATTCTTATAAATGTTTTCTCAATATGCATGGCATCAAGATTATGCCTCAATAGCAAATCCTTCCACTATGGAAAATTGAAAAATATGCTTTTTTTAAATTCCAATTAAGATCAAGAAAACTTCTCATTTGCTTTCTGTTACTTGGGTGTTTGCTAGGTGTAAATTCTTACAAATGTGATAGTTGATCAACCACATCAACACCAGACAAGTGCAAAGGAGCTTCACTATGTTCTACTTTATCACTAAACAATTTTCTTCTTCGCCATTTATGCCTATGTTCGAAGTAACTATAATGTGCCATATAACATATTTGACTACATAGCTTCATTAAATGAGTTTGATGGTTACACATAGGATAGGCCATATATCCTTTAGTACTCCATCTAGACAACTTGCCACATCTTAACTTTGAATTTTAAATTGTATGCAGTCTATGCATGGAAAATGAATTTCACATTCTAAACTTATTTGATCTTTCACAAATCTCATGAAAGTCTTCACTCCTAAGTATTGAGTGGACAATTTCCAACGAGACATCCAACTTTCATCCATGCAGCTTTATAATTAAAAATAAATTACCAAATAACTAAATGCAATTTAATTTGTAAATAACAATGATAAATCAATTTAAGTTGATATACCAAGTTTTAATTCCACCAAAGAATGCAATTGAGCATGCTTAAAATAGGAAGCATGAACCCATCTCAGAAGCCACATGTACATTTATTTTTATAGACCAAAAATGTGAAAGCCGCTTGCAATCACATCCTAACTAGTTTTCCATGAGCTTAATAAAGTGTTCAAGCATGTATCTACAATCCATGTATCTAAGATTTTACTCAAACTTTCACAAAAATTCAAGTAGTAAGTTTTAAACATACCCCTAAATTCTGAAACAAGAACTGTAAGATTTGATTCAATATGTGCTTTCACTATTATGAGCTTCAACACCTCCTGTTTGACTGCATTTGTAATTAAAATATTAATATCATCATTCTTAACAAGCATATCAGAGAACTCCTAAGAAAGAACCAATTACAACTCTTTATTGTTCTCATTGGCATTTTACTTGGTTAGTGATTATGTAGTGGAGACTAATGTTTTGTGATCAATGATGTTTATATGGAACAATCACTCGATCTATCATTATTCACCTAACAGTGTTTCCAAATTAATTAACGATTTTATGTTTTAAAATAAACTCTTTTACCTTGGTACGATAAGTTAAGTGCATCCCTTTTATAAATGGCTTTTAAAAGAAAAGTTTAATATCCACACTTTTTTTATAAAAATCATTAACATGATAAGAGGAAACCCTAAAATAATAAGTAGAGATAAAAAACTCTAAATAAGAAGATTCCATAAACTTATTTGATTAGAACTTTAAAAACAAGTATAAAACAAAAAAAAACAATCATGTGGTAGTCAGCTTGAAAGCCTTGACTATCTACTTTTTAATTACTTTTTTTTCTTTTTTCTGAGAACCTAGCAATCTATACTTTAACTATGTAATACTCATTGTAACTATAACAATTGGGCACAAATAATTATTGGGCCTTCAAATTTCTAGTTGGGAAACAAAGGCTATTCAAAACCATCTTCACATATTTCACTTATTCTATATAGCAGGGAAGGAACATAGGTGAACTATCTTTGGTGTAATTAAACCTAAGTCGAATAGGCTTACCAAGAACTCTCTCTCTCTCAATCTAACTAAATTGATGCATCAAAAATTTAGTATAAACCATTCTAATACTAACCATTTAAAGGAAAGCTCTTATAAACATCCAATTCCTAACATCACGAGAATTTTCAAAACCATAAGAAACACAATGACCCATAAACTAAAGAACCTGAATTCCATATTTAACCAACAATAAGATGATCAAACTCTGCAATCGAAAAACATATCCATCACTTGTTTAAGCAATTCTCTTTGCATTACAATGACCTTTTTGCTTTTTTCAATGGTGGCCTGAAGTGTTGTTTCTGATATATCACCACTTTCCTCTTCCTTATTAACATCTCTACGAGGCCTAAATCTCAGGGAACACCATGATTTGAAACACCAAATTTACAAAACTTTCTTGGCTTATGTATGAAAATTGAAAAGCTGGGTCCATATTGATTTTGGCTATGGGAAAGAAGGGTATCTGTCTAGTTTAATTTTAAGGACAAAAGGAGGCGTGCCTATAGAAGCAATTTTACTTGTTTGACATAATGCCAAAGAGAGAAAATAGAACATATACCTTTAATAAATTCAATAAGGTAAAGGTTGGTTTAGGGGAAGATAGAACCAACCTAGGTAAGGAAATTGGGAAACAAAAAACCCAATTGAGGAGATTTAACAATTCAATGAGGGATGAAACAAGAACTTGTTAATTATAGGATAGGTAGGAGAACAAAGGTGAAAAAAATTGCAAATGAAGAACAAATTAAAAAAATGGACAAATTGAAGAAGAAAATCTTTTTTGGAGGTTTGTTAAGATAGACCGATAGAAGAAATCATGGAGGTGTGGTGGTATGATTGAGTTTGTTTCTCAAAATGATCAAGAACTAAAACCCAATGTATAGACAATGACGAAGATAGACAAACACTAGAGATGAAGATGGGCATCTGGATGAAAACGAAGACAAATGTGTGGATGAAGATGATGATAGACTACTGGCACAATTATTGAAACGTGAGGAGAAAGATGACAACAAAATCAAATGATGCTTTGTAATTAGGTTTTCAATATGACAAAAAAGAAGTTGTTTTCATAGCTGAAATTATGGATCTGTCTTTTAGCTACAAAAATTATTTCGTAGCTAAAAACTTTTGACTACAAAAATATTTTTATAGGTAAAAGAAGAAAAGAAAAGAATGGAGTTTTTAATACAATAGGCTAGGGCTTGGAAAAAATATAGCCAAAAATTCACCTTTTAGCTACAATTTTGAAAAAACGTAACCAAAAGTGCAACTTTTAGCTACAATTTTTTGAACGTTGCCAAAAGAAAAGTAGTCAGAAGGCTTCTTTGTTGTAGTGTTTAGCTACGATTTGCAAAATCATCGCCAAAGGGGGATCCTTTATGAACGATTTTGAATGTTAATCCTTTGGCGACATTTTTTAGCTTTCCTAAAAAGACATAACCTTGTCAAATCTAGATGCACCAAAAATTTTATTGTCATTATTCTTTAAATATAATGAGAATTACAAATTTCATGTTAAAACTATTTGAATTTTTTTTGGCATCATATAAAATTGTCAAATCATATATTATAAAAATATTTTTTTCCGATTACTTCTTTTTATTATTCAAAATTTTCAACTAGATTAATTTTTAATTAATAAATATAATCCTTGTGAGACAATATTCTTTTCATTATTGTATTATTTTTTTTAAGAAAATGTATACTTACATTAAAAAATTTACAATAAGTTTTTGGCATTGTTACGAACGACTTGTAGCTGATTTTGAAAAACGTAGCCAAAAGCGAAACTTTTAGCTACAATTTGACCTTTAGCTTGCCAAAGGGTGATCCTACCAAAGGTTGATCCTTTGGTGACAATTTTCAACATTTGGTGACGATTTTGAAAATCGCCATCAAGGGTTGACCTAAAAAAACATTGCCTTGTCAAATTTAGATGCACCAAAAATTCAATTGTCATTATTCTTTGAATATAATGAGAATTACAAACTTCATGTTAATACTATTTGAAATTATGTGACATCATATAAAATTGTCAAATCATATATTTTAAAAATATTTTTATTCAATTACTTCTTTTTATTATCCATTTTTTCAATTAGATTAAATTTTGTAATTAATAAACAAAATCCTTACGAGACAATACATTTTTCATTATTGTATTATTTGCTTGAGATAACGTATACTTACATTAAAAAACTTTCAATAAGCATTTGGCATTGTTGCAACTTTTAGCTACATTTTTCAAAATTGTAGCCAACAATTTGACCTTTAGCTCGTCAAAGGTTGATCCTTTGGCAACGGTTTTGAAAATTGTTGCTAAAGGTTGACTAAAAGCACAGCCTTATCAAATATATATGCATTAAACATTCAATTGTCATTATGCTTTGAATATAATGGGAATTACAAACTTCATGTTAAAACTATTTGAAAATTTTGTGGCATCATATAAAATTGTCAAATCATGTATTTTAAAAATATTTTTAGTCGATTAATTCTTTTTGTTATTCAATTTTTTTTCAATTAGATTAATTTTATAATTAATAAATATAATCCTTGCGAGACAATATTCTTTTCATTATTGTATTATTTGTTTGAGACAACGTATACATACGTTAAAAAATTTACAATAAATTTTTGGCATTGTTACTAACAACTTGTAGCTATGATTTTGAAAAATGTAATCAATAGTTCAACTTTGAAGTTTGACCTTAGCTACAATTTTCTAATCGTTGCCAAAAGAAAATAGCAAATAGGTTACTTTGTTGTAGTGTTTACCTATGATTTTTGAAATTGTCGCTAAAGGTTTACCTTTAGTTACGATTTAAAAAAAGTATGTAAAACCCTATTTTGTTGTGGTTTGTTTGCATACAGCCTTAGCCGAATTAAAGGTCACAACTCACCAACAAAAGAATATTGAAAGGTCTACGTTTATTTGAGATCAATGGATCGGACAAACATGAGAAAAGTGCTTTAATTTCTTCTGAACAGAGAGTTGTCGATTTGTATAACACATCCAATCTAATTACAACGTATCCATTTTTCTTCGTGTAACTAGAGACCCATTAATGTATCTCTTTTAGGAAAAATTTTCAATTTAATCATTAACTTTTAAAAGAATTAAAGTATTTTAGAGTATAATTTTTATCAAGTAAATATTAAATTTGTAAATTAGAAGGAGACTATTACCTTAATTGGAATAATATCTAACACACGATTTACTAAATTAAGGGATCAAAGGACCTATCAAAATATAATATAAAAATTTAAATTTTATTTAATAAAGAAAAAATGAAAATATTAAATGAACTTATATATATATATATATATCCTTTTTCCTAGTATTTCATGGGCCATCTTCAGGTTCCCATTCTCAGGTGTAACTCTCACAGAATATTAAGACCTTGAAAAGCACTAGCTTGATGGTTGTTCGAGCCATATTGGTCTGGTTCTGAGAAGGAGGCAATCAATGATTTCAATCTTTGATAAGAAATGCTATTGATGGGTTCTCCTATTCCTCAGCCTTCTTCACTGCTATCCAACTGCTACAATGACCTTATCTGCTTCTCCTCTTCCTCAAATAACTTCCCTCACCCCGTCCTGTTTCTGTTTACAACCTATTTTAGTTCTGCCAAACACTCTCCTCCTGCACTCCCCTCTGTTTCTACTTTCCACTTTTTCTGGTTGTTCAGTCTGAGCTCTCCGTCGATCTCCTAAGGTTGAAGAGTTGTTTGGTCACTTAGCATCCTTTTTTCTCGCCTAAGCTTTATACTATCGTTTAGGGAAACTGTTTTATAACGTTTCTCTACTCAAAAGCTGCTCGTGCCTTTTTTGAGTATGTCAGCAGGGAAAAGTGCAATGTCTGTTATCCTACCTCCAGAGAATTTTCCCTCTTAACTCTCTTCTTCAACATCTCCTCTGGTAGCAAATAAACTCTTCTCCAACTTGGTGAAAGAGGCTGTTGCATCTTCAACTTTCATTCCCTGAAAAAGTTGGAAGCTAGTTCTTGGAGATCCAACTGATCTCTCTCTCCATTACAGCCCACCTAAATAAAAAGAAGGCCGTGTCGATAAAGATCCCAAGAGTTGGAGATGATGCATGGGAGGCAGGGCCGGTCCTATACTTTTATGGGCCCTGGGCAAAATTAAAATTTTTTTATAAAATGGGCCCCTTCTCATAAAAAAAAATTTGGCCAAGAAATTTTAATTTAGAGAGGGGGCTCAAGCTCCCTCTCACAGAGGGCCCTGGGCAAAATTATTATTATTTTTTTAAATGAGCCCCTTCTTATAAAAAAAATTTTTTTGTGCCAAAAAAAATTTTTTTTGCCCAGAAATTTTAGTTTAGAAAGGGGGCTTGGGGCCCCCTCTCATTGAGGGCCCTGGGCGGGCGCCCTGCTCGCCCCTGCCCAGGGCCGGCCCTGATAGGAGCTTACGACTTTTTGTGTTTGATTTAATAGTTTAGGATTTGTGTCTACGCTTTTAGATTAATATGGACTTTTTATATTTAATCAACAGGGTCTAGCTTTAGAATTTAAAATTTTAACTCCAATTTAGTAGTCAATAACAATCAAACAACAAAATCAAGTTATACAATTAAAGTTAGTTATGATATCATTGTTAGAAAATAGGGATGGGATTCAATCCTACAGTAGTAGAATAAGAACGCAACTTTTTATTTGATTTTTCAAAAGTTAAGATCACTTTAAATTTTATAACATTATTAATTCATAAAACATAATAAATTATAAACATAAATCATATCTTATTATATAGCTTGATACTTTACTTATCATTTCCCTTGAATAGTTTCTATAATTAACTCATTCCAACTACTATAGTTGCACATATGTTCAGCATCTAATAGTATCCACACAAAGGAAATGAGAGAACTAGGAAGGGTAAGTAAGAAGTGTTAACATTTTTAGAACTTGAGCCTATTTATAATAAGGTTTGCATTTTTTAATAATTTAATTGAAATAAAATTTTAATTTCAATTAAAATTTAATTAGAGTTATAATTAATTTTAATTGAATACCAATTAAGTCAAAATAAGATACAATGTCTTGTATTTGTCCTTATGTATTAAATATCTCATAATTAATTATAAAGTTTCTTAAACTTTATAATCAAGTCCAATTTGATTAAAATATCTTTCTCTTCAATTGCTCTTTGTGTGTGTGTTAGATTCCTAAATATGTTAGTAATAGATATAAATTATAACCTTAAATCATATTAATGATTAAATAAATGAATCTCCTTTAAGTTATCTTTAATTATCTATTTAACTAATTTTATTTAACTAATTTATATTCATAGATTAAGAATGACTTTCTAGCAACACATCATGAACACCCAAATATTAAAAATGATAAAGTAGTTTTGACTAACCTTTCGTACATAATTTTTTTCATATAATTAATTTCTTTTATCATATAATGTTTTGATTAGACATAAAGTATAAAATTAATGTCTACTCTATTTAATTCCAATCATTTTAGTTATCTATTATTAGTCATTATATTAATAACATTTGAAAAGTATTTTCAAAGTATCATTATACCTTGACCAATAATTTCCTAAATTATTACTAACCGAAGGCAACGGTATAATATTCTCCATGGTCACTTTAAGGAGATGAATTCTTTATTAATCATTTAACAACTTCTATATAATTTATGCTATGTCCAATAACTATCTTTGACAAATATAGGTCATGAATATTATTAAAATATAACAATCTCTATATTATATACTTTAGAGAAGTCCAAAGATCACTTATGCAATCATTATAATGAGAATTTCTATAAACATATAAGTAATACTCCAAATTCTTCATACTTTAATCTATAAGATCAAATACTTATTTTATAAGGAAGAAGCATAAATTATGCTAGTTTATAATCTATTAATTTTAGAAATGTTAAAATAGTTTTGACTAACCTTTCTATGTATAATTTTTTTCATTTCATTAAATTCTTTCATCATACAATGTTTCAATTAGACAAAAAATAATTAATGTCTACTCTATTTGATTCTAATCATGTTAGTTATCTCATCATCATCATCATTATCACCACCATCACATCCAGTCCGAAGTCCCGCAATAAAGTGAAGTATGGGGAGGTCCGATAGTACGCAGCTTTACCCCTACATAATAAAGAGACTGTTTCTGGGAGACCCACATGCAGATATGACAATAAAAGAGTGATGCAGGTTAAAGAGTAAATAAGAAAAACTGGCACGTCAAAAAAATTATGTAAATAAAATTACAATAAATACACAAATAAAATAATAAAATAATATAACTTGACTTTTTAAAAAATAAAATATATTTTGAAACTAAAATATAACGAAATATTCATCTTTTTATCTATTAGTAGTAATTAATTATATTAAAAACATTTGAAAATTATTTTCGAAGTATCATTTGTTGGAGTTATGTAAATATAATGCCCTGACAAACAAGTGTATTTACATGTAACTTTATCTTCTTTAGTTACAGTTGTGTAATGAAAATATTTATTATTAAGAAAACAAAAGAGTTTGGTTTTATTTGTGTGAGCACACTACAAGAAAAGGAGGCCTTTTGCGTCGTTTTTTTAACGTCGCAAAAGGCAATTAACCGTCATAGACAACTATCTACGACGTCTATTAAAACGTAACCAAAAACGTCGTGGAAGGTAGGGTAGGAGGCATTAGTGATCTACAACGTCTATTGAAAAACGTCGTTGAAGGCCCATGTATTCTTCGACGTTTTTGTAGACGTCAGGAAAGGTCAACACATTTTTCGACGTCTGAAGTAAACGTCATGGATGGAAAAGTTTTAACGACGTACAATGGACGTCGTAGAAAACAACCATTCTACGACGTGTATGAAGACGTCTGTGAATGTAAGGATATTTGACGACGTTATAAATAAACGTCGAGAAAGGATATGTTATGCCGACGTTTGGAAGACGTCGTGGAAAAGAACCTTTCTACAACGTCTTGGTGTGCAGACGTCGTAGATTGTGAAATAATTAATAAAATAATTTTGCAAAATTAATGAATTTGTTTTCATTTATCTGAATATTCTAAAATTTATGATTAATCAATTTTAATTAATAATTTTGAAAATTCCAATTTCCCAAAAAAATTGAATGTAATAAATATGAATTATAATTAATTTTTTAATTTACATTTGTTTTATAATTTTTTGCAAATGTAATATTTATCAAAATTGTAAATTATTAATGAGTTAATAAAAAATAAATATTGTTGATGAATAAATTTATTTAACAATTTATCAAATTTTGAATATATCATTAATTACAATAATTGATAATGTATAATAAGAATTGAATACATGCATAATACGATAATTAAAATAAAGAAAAAGTCATAAGTGTTTAATATATCAACATGTTTAGTCTAAACGAACATTATGTGTAGAACATAAAAGTTCCAAGAGCTTTTTTTGTTGTTCGACTTCGGAAGTTAATCGATCCTGCATTTCTTTAAATTGTTTAGTCAATTCATCGACTTGAGACTGTAACCCCTGATTAGCCCTCTTTGACTCCTC
>JANZLH020000159.1:29704-40221 GCA_026770325.2 Erythroxylum fimbriatum | reverse complement strand
GATGATCTGAGTTATGAGGAGATTCCAGTGGAGATTTTGGACACCAAGGAAAAGGTCCTCAGGAACAAGATAGTTCAGCTAGTTAAAATTCTGTGCAGAAACCATTCCGTAGAAGAGGCCACGTGGGAGCCCTTGGAAGCCATGAAGGAGAAGTATCCATACCTCTTTAATGACTCAGGTAACAATTTCGAGGACAAAATTTCTTTAAGTGGGGGAGAAATATTGGCCCCTGATTTTTTTCTTTAATTAAGCAATGATTTAAATGAATTATGAGTTTTGGATAGGTGAATTTTGGGAGTCAATTTTTTTTAATGTCTATGTTAGTAGAATTTATTGCATAGGTTAATTGTATTAAAATTGGTATGATTGTATAAAGGGGTATTTTGGGTAGTTTAATTAAGGATAAAAACAATAAGACATAAGCTAATAAGGAAGGGCAAAATTGGGAAGAAGGAATCGTTGTTTTGCACTTGAGAAGAAAAAAACGTGAGTGAAGAGTGAAAGAAGAAAGAGTTTCGGTGGTTTGGGAGAAAAGAAGAGAGCTGAGCTAGGATTTCATCTTTTCTAAGCTTTCTAGAGAGATTTTGAGGTTGTGCAAGAAGGGAAAAAGGTAGAGGAAGAGGAGAGCTTTCATTTGAGCCAATAATCAACATTTAGTGAAGATTCAAGGTAAGTTTGATTTTTATACTTTGGATATGTGAAACGGTTTTGTTTCATGAAGTTTAGGAAATACATGGGTTTAAGTTTTCTAGAAACAATTTTATTGAATATGCTTTGTAGTTTCCAATTTTGCAACCCTATTGAAGTTGAGATTTTTGCCTATGAAAAGGGAATCAAGGAAGACAAGAGGAGCAAGAGGAGAGGCACATTTGAGCAAGTTATAAGCAAGGAATTCAAGGTGGGTTACATTTTTATAATTAAGTAATAAGCCATTAATGTCCCTTTCAAGAAATGGAAATAAATGATTTCAACTTCTTTTTAAATGTGCATTTATTGCTCTTGAATGCTTTCAGAATGTGTTGAACGTTTTATATGTGAATTGTGTTTTGAATTATGAAATGGGAAATGAAAATGATTTTTGAAAGGATATCAAGTTTATGAAATCAAGTTACGAAAAAGTGCCATTTTGGGCAATATATTTACAAGTTATGAAACGCATGATTATGTGAGTTTGTGGTGGTCCCCTAAGTTAAGTCAAGTGCACTTTGACAAAAGGTTTCTCCCACCTACCCATTAGAGGCATAGAGCTCTTTCATGGACTCTCCTAAAGTTCACGACTCCTAAGTTCACGGCTACACAGGACCATTATGTGGAACTGTGTAGTACGTTCTATTTTGGATCCAACCAAACCATTTTGATGTGCTTATATGCTCATGATATGTTGACAAGAGTTATGCATACATGATTTGCATTAATGTGAATTTTTATAATGGAAATGATTATTTTAAATGATTTTGCTTTTTACTAGTTATAAAATTGTTACCCACAAGCTTTAGGCTCACCTCTCCATTTCTGTCCCATCTTCAGGTGAAGAGCATGAGATCAAGTAACCAAGAGTCGAGGCATCACTCCACTTTTGAAATGTTTTAGTATTTTAAGCTAGTTTTGTAAAACAAGGATTTAGTTGCATTTTGAGCAAATTATTGTTCATGTATCTTTTGTAATTTTGGATTTTGAGATATTGATGTATTGTGGCTTAAAATGCCTATTAAGGCTTTGTAAAACTCTTATCTTTTGATGCTAATGGAATATGATTGCATTTTGCTCATGACTCTCAAAGTTTGTACATTGCATTTTTAAGTTTTCAAAGGGGTAGAAATTGTGTTCTGACTTTTGGGGAAAAATTGTTTTTGATCTAAGCTAAATTTGTCAAGTTGTCTTTTGGGAAGTTGTAGTTTATCCTTCTAGCTTTTCAACGCTTTATAGTATGAAATTTTTGGACATTGGAGTTAAGAGATATGTCCATTATAAGGAGTGATACTACATTAGAAGAAACGAATTTGGGAAGAATATGATTGAAAGTGATGTTAGATTGGATGTAGAAACCATTGGAGACAATTTGGAGAGTGTAGTTAGTGTTTTAGAATTTTAGGTGATATGAGGATGACCCTGTAGAAGCCCCTTCGTTTGATTCAGTTAGGAAGACCCTATAGAAGCCACTTCGTCTGATTCAGTTTGACTGAATCTAGCGTCTGATTTAAGTTTGACTAAATCCCTCATCTGATTTAACTTTGACTAAATCCATCATCTAATTTAGCTTTGACTAAATTATTCGTCTGATTCAGCTTTGACTGCATCGTCTGTCTGATTAACCTTTGACTGAATCCATCGTCTGATTTAGCTTTGACTGAATCATCCGTCTGATTCAGCTTTGACTTAATCATCCATTTGATTCATCTTTGACTGAATCGTCCGTCTGATTCAACTTTGACTGAATCCATCGTCTGATTCAACTTTGACTGAATCGTCTATCTGCTTCAGCTTTGACTAAATCGTCTGTCTGATTTAGGTTTGACTGAATCCTCTGTCTGATTCAGCTTTGACTGAATCCATCGTCTGATTTAGCTTTAATTGAATCATCCGTCTAATTTAGCTTTGACTGAATCATCCATCTGATTTACCTTTGACTGAATCATTCATCTGGTTCATTTTAGACTGAAACTTCATCTAATTCCTTCTTAGACTGAACCTTCGTCTGATCCTTCTACACTACTGGAAATTTGAGATTTTGACCCTCTAGATGGCAAAATCTCTCTTCAAGGTCTTCAAGAAAGTTGTAGATCTTGAAGTCCTCTTTGAAGATGTCCTAATATGATCTATATGTGATACCTTTAGTGAAATTTATGTCAATTGTCCCAAAACAGGTCCAATAAGATTGAGATTGAAATCATGTTTGGATCAATAAGATTGAAATTTTGGTGATTGATTCGTCTGGGTACACCACCCTTGTGGGACGATGAATAATGAGGGTTCACTAAAATAACCCTACAGGGTGGTATGCTCTC
Organism: Erythroxylum fimbriatum; assembly: GCA_026770325.2. Lineage (NCBI taxonomy): Eukaryota > Viridiplantae > Streptophyta > Magnoliopsida > Malpighiales > Erythroxylaceae > Erythroxylum > Erythroxylum fimbriatum. The sequence continues at coordinate 37,216 of JANZLH020000159.1, read as the reverse complement.
AGTTTATGATTCCGGATGTTAGGCTCCGAAAACAGGGTCTAACAGTTTTGGTTTGTAAGTTGTTATTGTTACAACTCTAACAGTAGAGAGAGAAAGTTGGAAATGGTGAAATATATGTATGTATCAGTTTTATTGTCTGACTATAAACTTGATTTTTGAGTTGTGTTTTGAATGAGTTCAGATGATAAAGAAGTGAAATAAAATAGTAAAGGTAAGTATACAAGTTAGAGATGAAGGTTTATGGAGAAGTGAGCAAGAGGATGGGAAAAATGCAGAAAAGTATGAAAGAGTTGAGTGAATAGTGTTCTGTTTTGATGTTTGGGTTTAATCTGGGATTTTGGTATTGTTGTGTATTATGGAACTAAAATGGGAGTAGAGGAATTGGTTTAAGTGATATATGTGTGTTCATTGAATAAGATGGAAGTGAGAAAATTTGGGAAAAGAATGAAAGAAGAAGAAGAAATATGGTTCGGTGAAGAAGGAGGATGACGCGATCGTGCTTCTACACGATCGCGAGTTTGCTGAAGGAGTTAGCGACTCGCGATCATGCAGATCTCGACTTCTATGATTTCCGAAGAAGGTTGTTTTCTGAACATCCTTTAATCTTTTTGTTATAACTTCTTCACCCGATGTCTAAATGACTTGATTCTTAAACCAATAGACTCATAAGATATTGTTCTACATCTCCACCAAAAATCATAGTCAGCTGAAATGGATTGATTGATGAATTTAAGATGAAATATTGCGGAAAAATTAGGAAAGTTTATTATGGAGATTGGATGTTGCACGGCCGTGAGTTAAGGTCTCAAAGCCGTGAGTTTTCGTTAGGCATAGGTACGAGTGATGTTCTCACACCCGTGACTGATTTATTTTGGTATGCACGGGTGTGAGGGATGGTGTCATACCCGTGACTTTATTTTGGTTGGGTTAAATAAACTCGAAAGCTTTTGTACATTGAACATCTATCCTTCTTTTGCCTATAGCTTTTTCTATGATTATCCAAATGGATGATTTTTTTATTTGGAGTAAACTAGTGACGTGGGGCTACAGACTGTCTGAAGAGATTGAATTCCAATTTTGCCTCTAAGAATTTCAGAATCTGATTTGAAGTTGAGATAAGAATTATGTTGAAGCTTAAGTACAGTCTGAGATGTTTTGAGTATAACTTTCATTATACGGAACCAAATGGAATGATCTTGTTATCATTAGAAACCGAAGACTTGGTAGAACAATTTTTAGAAGGACGTGTCATCAAATTACCTCACCTTCTTGCTAAGAATAATTGAGCAAAGTGGACCCGAAAGCTGGTTATGAGATAAATCTGGATTGAGAAACCCAGGATTAAGAAATTGAGTATGGTTTCACATTATTAAGAATTCTGTATTGAAAATTTGATTATGGTTTCACAAGATTGAGAATTCTGTATGGTTTCACATTAAAAAATTCTGGATTGAGAAATTGAGTATGGTTTCACATGACTGATAATGTGACAAGCTTAAGAATAAGAAACCCATATGAATATGCATCATACATAATCAGTATACATGAATGTGCATTAATGAATTCATATCGTGCACAATAGTGATATGTGATTGTATTAAATGTTATAAAGGAATACATTGAGCGACCACTTCTAGATATTGTCAGGACTTCAAGGCACTAAGCAATAAGAAAGTATCAGTAAGTAATTTAGATGGTTTCTTTTGTAACTAAATTTTTATAGTACTTGGACTATTTTTTTGCTACTGTTTGGAATTCATTGAATGATTTGCAAAGCTGTAAGAATGTTATATGTCTGAATTCATGGTATGAAACCAATGATTGACTAAGTATGTTACTCATGAATTGAATTTTGTTTGGTTTTAAAACTGTCAAGTCCTAGTCATGGGTAAACAGGCATGCCTAGAAGGGTCTGCAGCTGCCTCTATGACACTTCGATGTCGAGACTTCGGTCTCCCTCTGTGACACTTCTGTGTCAAGACTTCGGTCTCCCTCTGTGACACTTCGATGTGGAGACTTAGGTCTCTCTCTATTTATTGATACCAATCATGGTATCTTCTGTATAGGTCCCGTTACCTGCTTCTGTTCATGGATTCACAATCTAACTCTTTTTGTATTTTTGATCTCTGATAAGCTTTGATACGAAATAAATTGATTTGATAGGTTAACACCCTATTCTGAAAATCAGTTTTGTATTCTAAATGTTCTGTTTGCTATTGAAATGACTAACCTTAGCCTACAAAGTATTTATTAATAAATTATATTTTATTTTGAAATTCTTTATATTGAGATGCTTATGTTATCACATGGTTCTGTATGTTGGACCCCAAATTTTTTTTGTTATTTATTTGTTTATTTATTTTGCTTTATTTCATTTTCTTAAAATTTAGTCCATGATTTTTGCAAGCATAAGGAGAAATTAGAATTAAGCTATAGTATGGTGTTTAATGGATTAAAAGTAGCAAAAGTGTATAAGGGCATTTTTGGAAGGTTACTTAAGCATTTAAGACATAAGGCATATAAGGAAGTGTAAAATGGACTTTTTACACTCATTAAGGGTATAAAAGGGAGAAGACAAGTGTTGTCTTATTCTAAGATGAAGAAAAAACGAAAATAAGAAGAGAGGAAGAGAAGTTTCGATGAAGTAGAGAAAAAAATGGAGTTTTGAGTTAGGGTTTCTTCATTTCGTAATTTTAAAGAGAGATTTTTGGGTTGCTCAAGAAGGGAAAAAGGTAGAAGAAGAGAAGAGCTTCTATTTGAGCTAACAATCTTGTTATTTGGTGAAGATTCAAGGTAAGTTCAAATTTTCATGATTTGGATTTTTAGAAGGGTTTTGGTTCATAAAGCTTAGGAAATGCTTGGGTTTAGGTATTCTAAGATCAATTTCAGTAAATGTGCCTTGTGGGTTTTCAATTTTGCAACCCTATTAAATTTGGGATTTTTGCCTACGAAAAGGGAATCAAGAAAGATAAGAGGAGCAAGAGGAGAGGCATTTTGAGCAAGTTTAAAGCAATGAAATTCAAGGTGGGTAACATTTTTATAATTGAGTAATAAGCCATTAATGTTTTCTTCCAATCAAGAAATTTAAATGTTTTCAATTGTGTCATTAATGTGCATTTTATTGCTCTTTGAATGTTTTGAAAAAGTTTTATGAGTTTAGTATGTGGATATTGTGTTGTTGATTTATAAAAAGAACGTGAAAATGCTTTTTGAAAAGATACAATGGTTATGAATTCACTTTTCGGAAATGTGCCATTTTGGGCAATATGTTTACAAGTTATGAAATGCACGATTATGTGAGTTTGTGGTGGTCCGCCAAGTTAATTCAGGTGTACTTTGACAAAAGGCTTCTCCTGCCTGCCTGCTAGTGGCATGGAGCTCCTTTATGGACTCCCTTAAGTTCACGGCTACATAAGACCACTATATGGAAATGTGTAGTACGTTTTGTTTTTGGATTCACCCAAACCATTCTGATGTGCTTATGTGTGTATGATTTGTGACAAGTATGATGAATTCATTATTCTTGATGTTATGAATGGCTTGATAAGTTGTGAATTTGGGAAATATGTGTTGCATGGATCTCAATGTGAATTTTACCATGGAAATGAATATTTCAACGGTTTTTGTTTGTTTCTCGTTATAAAATTGTTACCCACGAGCTTTAAGCTCACCCCCATTCTTTTCCATCTCTAGGTGACGAGCAAGAGATCGAGTAAAAGAGAATCGAGGCATCACTCTAAAATTTGCATCTTTTTGTGTTTTAAGCTAGATTTGTGACTACAAAGCTTTAGCTACATTTTGAGCAAATTACTGTTCATGTATCTTTTTATATTTTGGGATTTTGAGATATTGATGTATTGTGGCTTGAAATGCCCATTAAAGGCTTGTTTAAACTCTTATCTTTCGATGTTAATAAGATATGATTGTGTTTTGCCGATGACATTTCTAAAATGTACATTTCATTTTCAAGTTTTCCACAGAGGTAAAAATGTGTGTTCTGACTTCAGTGGAAAAACTGTATTGATCTAGGCTGAATTGGACAAAGTTGTCTTCTTAGAAGTTGTAGATTATTTTTCTAGCTTTCCCATGATCTATAGTATGAAATTTTTGGACATTATAGTTGAGAGATATGATCATTAGAAGTTAGTGATGCTGCTTATGATGGACATTCGGGATAGCTACATTGTTTTGAAATTTTGACCCTTGTATAGGCAAAAATTGTTTTCGAAGTCTTCAAGGAAGTTGTAGATCTAGAAGTCTTCATTTAAACGGTCTAAGAATGACCTTAATCTGATATCTTTAGTAAAAGTTATGCCCATTTTACCAATATAGGTCAGAAGAACAAAAGCAGGAAGGGAGAAGTCGCGATCGTAACTCTAAGAACTTGCGCAAAAATCGCGATTGCGCATCGGTCGTGCGCGCGCAGGTGTGTGATATGCATGATTGCGATCTGCAGGTTCACCCCCCCAAAACCTAAACATAGTCCACTCTTTTGACCATAACTTTGTTGTCTGACCTTTAAATGACCTAATTTTTGAACCAATAGATTCCTAACAAATTTCTCTATCTCTTCATAAAAATTTATAGTTTTTGGTATTGATTTGAAAAATATTTATTGAATCAAATTAAGGGTATAAATTGAAAGAGTATGAATTGGATATTTTACTAAACATGCTTTAGTATTTTGATTATATCTTGATCTGTAGAGCTCCAAATGAGATGATTCTTGTTTCTAAATATAATAGAGACATATAGCTACAAATTATCTGAAGAAATGGAGTTTTAATTCAGTCTCTAAGACTTTCAATTTTTTGATGGAAGTTGAGTATATTATACTGTTTAGTGTAATAATAGTCAGAAAATGTTTGATATATAACTTTTAGATTTTTGAACCAAAGTGAATGATTTTGGTGTCATTAGAAACTTATAACAATGGGGAACAAATGTTTTGAAGAAGTCAAATTGAAATTATGATTTAAAGTTTCCCAAAATCTATTCTGAAATAGGAGAAATGAGTTTGATTATGATGACTGACTGGTGGGGGCACGCCACTATGTGGGTTGTGCGTTCGAATGTCACTTAGGACGTTAGGCACGTGTCTCGCGAGGGCATGGTGCCCAACACCGTATCTATTATAGATAATCATAGTTTAGTAATTACTCACTAAGCTATATGCTTAGCACGGTGGATTTGCCCCACGTAGGTTTAGAGAGAAGGACATAAAGACTGGAACAAGTCAACCGCAATGGCCAAAGAAGTCTGAGAATTGTTTTGTCAAAAATGTATTTTGAGTTTGTTTTTAGGTTTGTATCTGATGTATATTATTCCTGAATTTTGTTTTGTAATAACCTTAATTCAGGTTGGTTTATGAAATTATGTTATGTACTGATAAACACAATTTGAATGGCATGAAGTATTGTTTGAGCTTCTTGTAATGCATGTATAAATGCTCAGTATGTTTTGTATGAAATGTTTTGGTACTATTACTATTGTTTCTGTATAGATGAGTTGTGTATGGTGTGGTGCCCCCGTATCCTCCCAAGGGGTATATGTGGGCATCACATTTACACTATTCCTTATTGCCTCAAGATGAAGTCGTTCATAGGGTGGTGATTGTGTACAGTTATTGGTATTCAAAGATAATTGGGTAGCTAATAAAGAATTCACCACTCCTGATAGAAGGAGATGATACCCATGGCCTCTTGTTGGGGTCATTACTCGGAAGTCTCTGGCTAGAGCAATTATGTGTATTGGCCCCTGAAATTTTTTCTTGATGAATAAGAATGATTTAAATTAATTATAAGGCCTTTATGGATTTATTTTGTGGAGTTAATTATTATGTTAATGTTAGTACGATTTTATGACATAGGCTAATTGAATTAAAGTGTTAAGGTAGTAAGATTGCATGAAAGGCATTTTTGGGAGATCACTTAAGGATGAAAGACCATAAGCATATAAGGAAGGGCAAATTGGACATTTCTCAATCATTAAGGGCATAATTGGAAGAAGGAGTGTTGTCTTACTTTTAAATGAAGAAGGAAAACGTGAATTAGGGGAGAGGAGAGAAAAACCAAAATAGAAGAGAGGAGAAGAGAGTTTCGGTGGGGAAGAGAGAAAAGAAGAGAAAACAAGCTAGGTTTCAATTTGTCTTAGCCTTCAAGGGAGATTTTGGATTTGTTCAAGAAGAGAAAAAGGTACAGGAAGAGAAGAGCTTTCATTAGAGCTAAGAAACTCTTCATTTGGTGAAGAATCAAGGTAAGATCATTTTGAATCTTTTGGATTTTTGGAAGGATTTTAGTTCATAGAGTTTAGAAAATGCTTGTGTTTAAGTATTCTAGAATCAATTTTAGTGATTTTGCATTGTGGAATTTTCAATTGGATAACTATTGAATGGGGTTTTGCCATTATTGAAGGAAAATCAAGAAAGGCAAGAGGAATAAGAGGAGAGGCATTTTAAGTAAGTCTTTATGCAAGGAAATTCAAGGTGGGTTTCATGTTTATAATTGAGTAATGAGCCATAACTATCTTTTCAAATTCAGCATTAAATGATTTCGATTGTTTATGAATATTGTTTTTATTGATTTTGAATGATTTGAGAAATTTACTATATGCTTTGTATATGAATTTATGTGATGAATTGTGAATTGCCAATGGAAAGGGTTTTCGAAAAATGGCATGTTCATGAAAATCAAGTTTTAGAAATGTGTCATTTTATCCAATATGTTTACAAGTTGTGCAATGCATGATTATGTGAGTTTGTGGTGGTCTCCTAAGTTAAGTCAAGTGCACTTTGACAAAAGGCTTCTCCCGCCTGCCCACTAGTAGCATAGAGCTCCTTCATGGACTCCCCTAAGTTCACGACTGTGCAAAACCATTATATGGGATTGCCATAGTATGTTCTGTTCAAGACTACACAGGACCCTTATGGGAAATGTGTTAGTACGTTCTATTTTGGATCCACCCAAACTATTCTGATGTGCTTATATGCTTATCATATGTTAACAAGTTTGATGCATACATGATTTGTAGTTTGTGAATTTTTTCTTAAGAATTTGAGAACGATATGTTTTATGAATTTAATTAGAACTTTGTATTGACAAATGAACATTTCAAAGGTTTTGCTTATTTTTCCATTATAAACTGCTACTTATGAGCTTTCAACCTCGCCCCCTTTCTGTCCCATATTTAGCTGAAGAGAATGAGATCAAGTAAACAAGATTCGAGGCATCTTTCTACTTTTGAAATGTTTTTGTAATTTAATTTAGTTTTGTAAAAACAAGGCTTTAGACGCATTTCAAGATTATTATTAGGTTTTGTATCTTTTGTATTTTGGATTTTGATGCCGATGATGTAATGTGGCTTGGAATGCCATTAAAGCTTTGTAAACTCTTATCTTTTGTTTTAATGAAATATGAATTGTGTATGGATGATGTTGAGTTGGAATTAGGTATATTTGAAGAAGTTATCAACTTGAGATGAGGATTTTTGAACATGAATTGTTGTTATATATAT
>JANZLH020000158.1:37719-52031 GCA_026770325.2 Erythroxylum fimbriatum | reverse complement strand
CCCAAAAGCTAGCTTATGAGGGTAGAGAGCCCAAAGTCCTTATAAATTTCATATCAATTTTGTATTTAACCAATATGGGAAGTCTCAAACCTTGCAATTAGATCAAACCGTAACACTTACTCAAGCTCGACCTTCGCTATGGGTATGGACACGACCTTTATGTTTGATTAAAATTGATGCAAACCATGTGATAGATCTTTATTTTTTTGATGCGAGGAACAAAGACCCTACTAACTTGAAATCTGTGATTGTCTTGTACCTTGCAGAACATTTCAGAAAATTTTGAGAAAAGATGAGGTTAGATTTGGTTGCTGTATATAAATCTCTGTTCTTTTAAAATATTTTCAGTTTCTTCCGCTACAATTCAGAATGTACCAAAGAAAGTATATCATAGATTTCACTAAAACTCTAGCGTAACATGCATTGATCAGATATGTATAAGAACTGGTCGCAGAGTGCAGAGGCAGCTGTTGAAGAAGTTATCTGACGAGGAATGTGCTTCTCTGTTCCTACTTATATCACCTTTCCGGTGAAACTAGAATAATTTTCTGACGTTCTTTTGAATACTGTTATTGTCAAGGTTGCTCATTCCAGAAAAATCGCTGTTGGGGGACATTCATATGGTGCGTTCATGACTGCAACTCTTGGCCCATGATCCTCGTCTATTTTGTTGTGGAATTGCACGCTCTGGCGCTTATAATAGAACGCTTACATCTTTAGGCTTTCAGGCAGAGTTGAAAGCCGGTGTTTTGGTTTGAAAAACACAGTAAAGCATTAGCAATTTCAATTTTTGATTAAAAAGTAGTTTGACCCTGCTTTTGGCTTTGATTCATCGCAAAATTTAAGATAATGCAGTGTCGAGTTTCTTAATCTTCTGCCACATTAACTGGAAGTCTAAAACTGAATTTGGATTCAATTTCTTTTTCCTGTTAAAATACTTGCTTGGCCTCGAGTTGAATTTGTTGTGAGGTTGAAAGGATATTCACACAAAACACTATTGGTCGGGTAACAAACTGCTTATATTGCTTCTGCAAATTCCTCGACTGTTTCTTTCTTTTCTATTTTTTGCCGGAATCATCCTCAACTCTGTATATTGCACTGCAGATCTATGACGGAGGATTGAAACTGAAGTAGCAGTAATAGCTTCTGAAGTAGAATGAATAGGGGTCACGTATATGGAAGATACATTAGATTTGGCACCTAATCTTCCTCAGTTTTGCAAGCATTTGTTGCAAAACTAACGCATTTGATGCATGGACGGAGCCTGGAACGATCATATTTCACTGTCACGTTACCCAATCAAATGGCTTCTAGTGGAGATAATGAGGTTGTCTATGTGAAGATTCAAAAAATAATGAGTTGCATATTATCTTGAAATCAGTGAAGAACGAGACAATTAAGCTGATAGCGGTGCACAGAACGACCAGATGTTATTCCTGTCTCCGCCGGGGCAGCATCCAGTTTTATCATGTAAAATTGCATGCGTCATATCTCATGGACTTATACATTATATCAATGGTAAACATACTGCACAGAAAATATGCCTCTTGCCTACACAACTCCTGCCTAACACTTCAAAAGATGTCACTTTACCGAGGTGACTGCTTCTTAGTAGCCAAACTACATACTGTAATAATATATGTTGCACATTATAAGAAAAATGATGAATGTCAACCAATATCATAAGTTGTTTTACCGTAGGTGAACTTTCATCAATTATTCTGTAACATTGACTCGAATCGAGTTTACTCATCCGAAAAGGTTACGTTACTAATTAAAAAATTCACTAGGGCAGTTGCATTTGCAGTTATAGTTCTTCACAAACTGGCATTTCTGCAAAGTGAACAAGAAATTCAGAACCACTTGAGCAAAACTTAGCTGTCATACATTTCTGTGAATCAAGTATGTGCTCCACATTTCACAACAGGAAACTTATTCTCCAGAGAGATAAACTAAGTACGCTCATCTTATGAGCCAAACAAGGGGGGCCACAAAATAAGAATACTGCAGAAGCTGTTCACATCACTTAGAAGCATAATTGGAAATTTATTCTTCTGCAACAACGCTGATCTCACCTTTGTCTAGTAAGTCATAGAATGCTCTTACTTTCCTCTGCTCATTCCAATGATGCATCTTCCAAAGACCACCAGCAGCCAAGCCAAGTGTAATTCCAATTATTATTTCCTTGACAACACTTGGTCCTTTCAACGTCGGATGAGGGATCCTACCGGCCATTGCACTTATCTAGCTAAGGCTAATAAATCTGCCAGCAGTTCATCCGCATTCTTAGAATGTATAACAATAATGTACAAATCTATATAAATATTTCCAGACAAGTCAATCAAATTTAAAAAGAAAAAGAAAACTCAAAAACAAAGAGGCAATCAAACTGAATTGTATTAATTAAAACCCTCAGGGTTTAATAGATCTTGTGTTGCAAAAATTATGTCCAGCTGAAATATTGTGCAATAATAGCAAAATCTGTCAAGTTTTACGGATTTATACGGCTTGTACAGCTATTAAGGCATGAAAACAGTTGCGAGTTTAACCATCGCCGGGAACATACTCAACCACAGTTTTAAAGAAATATAACAACAGAATCATAACATTTTATGCGAAACATGTCTAAGAGTACATCTTCAATTCCCTACGAGAATTTCATACAAGGTTTTCGAGAAAATCAAGCAATAGCAATTCGTCTAACTAAAACCAAGCTGAAACAATCTCCCACCACACAATAAAAGGAAAAAAAAAAAACAAAAAGATACTGAATTCGACCCAGAGAAATGATCGAACAAACAAATGACAGAGATCTAGATACAATAAAACAAGAACACTAAACAAATCAACGAAATCTTTTCCTATAACTAGCATCTGGAAGGAGATAAACATAAGTAAAGCGATTTTAAAGCAGCGATAAAGCGGAGTCGAAAATTAAAGAAACAAAAAAGGATCAGAAACATTTCCTAAGATTAAAAAAAAAACCCAATACTAAAAGCAAGAAAATTTCTGCGAACTCAACCACGAACTATAAAACCTAAAACGAAAACAAATACCAAATCTCTCCAGATATACTCAAACATTCAAGACATTCATCGACAACAACAATATATAGTAAACCAACCACTGTTTACAGAGAGATCGAGTAATTCAAATCAATAGACTCGCTTCAAGCCACGGTTTTAGAAAAGGGAGAGCATAGGGTTACCTGAGAAGAGCCTGCGATTCAAACAATTGAGTACCTCTCTCTCTCTCTATTCTTCAAGTCTCTATCTCAGCGATTTAATTGGGCCACCTTGCAGTTAATAGGCCAATTTTGACGAAAATGGGCCAGATTTGGGTCAGATGGGCAAAACTTGGCGATTATTTGGTCTTTTTCATTTTTATTTTTCATAGAAACTAGAAAGACATGCTCGTCGTATGTATAACGTATCGAAGGGAATCTCCAAAACTTGGTCTTATTCTGTCTTATTACTTTGTTGTCTCGTGAAATCTCAACTATTTATTTTATGAGATCTACGCGAGATTCATGTGGAATTCACAAGTCCAGATCATTTGTTCAATATTATTGTCTTATTTTATCTCATGAAATCTCAACCATTTATTTTGCGGAATTCACACGTAACTTATACGAGACCCATATAATAAATAGCTGAGATTTATTAAATACAACAAGACAACAGAAGATTTAGACTACTGAACCTCAGCCCCACATCCAACCAACACTAACCAAACCAACCAACCCAAATCACTCATATATAAATCATTTTCGCTCCCAAGTCCTAACCAACGAAACGATTATTTGTATCGACACACTTTCCTTTCCTTCCTTACTTCTTTCAAAATGGCTTTCTCACTCTGTTCTACTAGAACACTCGTTGTTCTCTTCCTCCTCTCCGCCGTCCCCGTCGCTTACATCATCTCTTCGGAGCTCGCTACCCCCTCCACCCACGTCTTCCTCTACCACAGTTCCAGCTTCATGCGAGAGTCCGCCAAGTGGGACGATCTCAACCGTCGCTTCCTCGTCTCCTTCGTCGACGGTGGCATCGGCCAAATCACCGTGCCCGATGACTACACTCCGGGGACTGTTCTCCAGGAAATTACGGTCATCAAAGACGCTGACTTGAAAGGCAACGCTTCCCTCGGTATTGTCGTCGACCGTCCTAGGAATCGCCTTCTTGTGGTGGTCACTGATGTGTTTGGAAACAAGTACAGCGCTCTCGCGGCTTATGATTTGTCCACGTGGAAGCGCTTATTCCTAGCACAACTGAGCGGTCCAAGTAAGTACCAGACAACCTTAAAATTAACCGATCGAAATCGTTTTATGGTCAACATGTTTTCTTCGACTTGCATAAGATAAGTTTATAGTAATTGTTAGGCTAAATGATGCTACTAAATGTGTTTCACAAGTTAAAGGACGTTCCCCAGAGGTATCTTAGTTTGGTAGGAGAATGAATATGAAAAAAAAGGGTATGTATACAATTCTCATGTAATGGATTCCGCTTTTTGTTTTTGCTTGTAACGTTATTTTAAACACGCCGGCTTGATTCTGCTTGGTCTAACCAGTATGCTATTTTCCGTATTAAATTTGGGCTCCTCTGAATTCTGCAGACGACGAGAAAGCCTTGGCGGACGATGTGGCAGTAGACGGAGAAGGTAACGCCTACGTAACAGATGCAAAGGGCAGTAAAATATGGAAGGTTGGCAAAGACGGAGAGCTCATGTCCATCATCAAAGACCCGCTCTTTACTCATAAGCAATGGTACAAAAACTTGATTGCACTAAATGGGATTGTGTACCACCCAGATGGTTTCTTAATCGTTATACACACGTTAAGTGGCAATCTGTACAAGGTTGATGTTGCTAATGGACACAAGGTGAGTTTGATTGAGGTTGTGGGAGGGCCATTGTCCTTTGGAGATGGCATGGAGCTATTGTCTCCAACTGAAATTGTGGTGGCAGGAAATCCTTCGGCCAGATTGGTGAAGAGCTCTGATGCGTGGCAAACGGCTTCCCTGGCTGCAACCTTTAAAGGGCCTGCTCATCGATTTGCCACGGCCTCCACGGTGAAAGATGGGAAGGTGTATCTTAACCACTTGTTCGGTATGGGATATCCCAAGAAGAAGCATGCAATTGTTGAGGCAGTTTTTTAACGAAATTTTCTTTTCTTTAGGTAGGCCAATTACTTTTGACAAAACTATGTTATCCTGATTTTCGATTTCTCTTTATGGCCAGGACTTATTGTCCACTACCAAGCATGGTTTGAATTTTTGTGATCCAATTAGCAATTTAGATTAAACTAAAGTCTAAAAACACTAAGAGCATATCACAAACTCCTTTATTCCTATGTCAATGGTTTATTTACATACATTCTACCAAAGAAGCAAACCTGTTGGATGTCTCCTATGCAAAATTGCTGAATAACAAGTTTCAACAATAGTGCCAATCATAATGCTCGTCTTCAATGTTCCCTCGAAGCTTCTTGTTGGGAACTCAAATTCCAAGAGGCACACCTTATTCACCTCTTATTATTATATATGAGTTTGCTTTTTGTAACCTTAGTTTCTTCAATCATTATCGGCCAAAATTCTGAATAAGTTCAGGGTCCCACTTCTTTCTCAATCCAAACCATGGCAAGATCAATGCCATTGATGTTTCTTTGCTCTACCTTGGGGGACTGTAGACTCGTCTCTCTTGGAACCCTCTGGTTTTCGAGCCCATGCAGGTGCCTGGTCTGGTCCGTAACGATAGTCATAAAACAGCTCCTCACTGGCTTCAATACGCTCCTTGGCAAAGATGCCTACCCTATGATCTCCAGCCACTAGCATCACCTGAGCAATCCAGAATATTAACTCAATCAACAAGAAACTAATAGGAGATTTCGATGACCAAACTATTATATACCTTTGCATAGCAATTAGGATCTGACGAATGATTTGCAAACTTCAGCTTATCCCCTTTGCGATAAGCATCTAGGACATACTGCAAGATACATAAGAAGCAATTTATACTATGAAGAAAAATGGCAACAAACATGATTCTGCAATTGACCCTGGAATTTTACAAGTAATTCAACACGAACTTACTTGCCAACCTCAGATCCAACCCGTAATGACCTTGATATGTTGTGTGGGTTAAAAGAGTATTGATGACTTTTTTATAGGAGATGTCCCAACATGGTTATTGTATATTCTCTAAATGAGACTGTTACTTGCCTGATCATTCAGATCGAATAAGAACGATGAATTAGCACGATCATAGATTTTTCCACGCTTATCTGCTTCTCGGTGGGAGATCAACTCTCCAGTATATTCTCCAAGATAATCATTTTTGTTAACAGGATTCTGAAATCACACTATTCAGTGGTTTAGCAATGGCTAACATCTGACACCGGGGGGCAAAAAAGTGCATTCGTGATACTACCTTCAAGAAGGCTCCCCATCCAGCAACGTCAGACTTTGCCAAGAGGATCTGGAGAAAGAAGATATTCATGACAACATAATTTTGAAGACCATATTATAAACTAAATGTGATAAATTGCTCACCCTCTGCTGTTGCCTAAGGAGAAGTCTCATGTTTCCACATTGTCCATCTCCTCGTCTGGGTGGTTCACCCAATGAACCATCTCCACAGCTGCATAAAATAGAAAGCTTTTGAGAAAATACTGGGAGATTAGATGTTCCTTTTTCTAGTGAGACAGAGAAGAAAACGTAGCCAGATGGCCAAAGTGCATGAATTGTTTTACTAGACCTCCCAAGTTAGTTAAGCTATGCTGTAACAGATCGCTCGGAGAAAAGAGGAGAAACATGTGACACCTTTCAATGAATCTGACAGCAAACCCAGTTTGGGACACAGAGACTGTTAAAGAGTAATCCATGACTTCACAGCACAACTTGCCTTATCAGATAAGAGCTAATCACCAGAGGAAAGACTAGAGCTTCTTTTCAAGTTTTACGTTTTAATCAAAGAGATGAATTCCACTCAGTATCTACTTAGCCTAGGTTGTGCAGAATGGCCTTATGTTGAAGTCACATACAGTGAATTCTACAGATTATTCCCACAAATCATCTCAACTGCGATGCCATCATGTATCTTATACCAAGAGCTTGAAAAATATCTGATGATAAAGGAAATAATAAGTAAACATTTCATCCATCTCCAGTTTTTTTAGTGCTGATATGAACTTGAATCTGTCTCCCCGTTATATAAGTGCATAAATACGTAAACAATGTGAAAGGCAAGTGATTGAAATTGTCATCCAGCTGAGAGTGTGTTTTCAACTGAACCTGTACTCATGTATTACCTGACCCAGCAATTTCGACAAACATCAGGGTCACATTCCCGACCAGCAGCAAAGCATGGACATTGTCGACTTCTGCATTGACTTTTTGCACAATGACATCCCCTGAAACGGTTTTTGCAACTCTTCGAGCACCTGAATAATTTTTAGCTAATCATCAATTTCTTTACCTACTTTGCTGGCTAACAATTCCTGTTCCATCTTCATAAACTTGATGAAACTAGTAACATTTGGGATGTTGTAAGTTCTCTGCAAGTGCACAAAAGCTATTCATTGTAATTGTTCTTTATTTCAGTAGAAGTTTCAACTTACCCGCAGTATTTTTCACAACAAGTTCCATTATCTAGACAAGGACATTGCTTTCCACACATTGATCGGCATCCACAAGGTGTGTATTGCTTACAAGATTGGTTTTTTCCATCAGCAATTCTTTTCCAAATTGATGGATGGCCAGCAGACTTCCAAGAATATTTAAGCTTCCGATTCCTGCCCCGTCGACGAAGTATGCGTGATCTTGTTGGTACTTCTTGCTCCTGAAGAATAAACGTAATACAAAATAAGGCTGTCCAGTATCTAGGGATAGAAAAGGTGGAGCCCAAGGATTTATAAATATAAGCGTAGAGCCCAGAAGTAAAAAGGGACAAAATGAATAAGACAAAGGGGAGAAAAGGGAAAGTTTAAGAAGAACAACACAACGGCACTTAGTTGAGAGCTGAATTCTATTGTCGTCATCATTCTATTCTACACTTCTTTTAAGCCAGTCTATTTACAGGAAAATAGAACTCAAGTAAAGCTTCAACTTTCTTGAAAGGTAATGCTTGAGATATTTGGGGGCATAGGGGTACTCCTTTTCAGATGCAATTAGAGCTGTTCAGTAAACTGATGCTACCGACAACAATATAAGACATACCGGACAATCTGTATCAGTCTTCACATTGTCTTCAATATATGAACTTGGTGCAATTGATCTGTGCAACATTGTAGATCCACTGTCACACATGTATCTTGACACCTCTATGCAAGTCTTCAAGCCACACAGTAAATTCCTGGCAATAAGGCAACTGCAAAAGAACAAAAGTTTGGTACTAGGTAAAAACACAACTAGAAGGATATGATGCTTAATCTCAAATATAACACATAGGGAATACAAAGTTTTGTTTTATCCAATTATCTGCATTTATTTACTTTAGTTTATCTTAATTAGGAAGACTCTATACCTGTTTTTTCCAAACATTTCCACTCCCTTCAGGTATAGTTCCTTTTCGATAGGCTTCCACTCAGACCTGCTTAAGATCCCATGGATTGGTCTTGCTATTGAGGATGATTGGTTCAAATTGGGAACTTCAGTTGCAGACTTGGTTTCATCTCTAATTCCCTCCCCTATAACAGGAGAAATATCTGTTGATCTCTTTTCAAGGGACTCTATTGCTTTGTTTATGTCCATCTGAATTTCACTTTTATGAGTGGCAGTTTTATCAGTAGAATTCAGTAAACCTTCAGGTGCTCCAGTGACAACGTTCAAGGTCAAATGTTTCTTCTGTTTCTTGGACGATGAATCATTTAAATTCTCAGTTACCTGCAACTGCAACTCATCTAGGTCTACATCGATATACTGTACTACTTTGCGCTTTCTTGTATTCTCCGGGTTCTCAACTGTAACAGATGGACCTGAACTGAGAACTCCACATGTAGTTTCATGGTCGCAGTTTGCTTCTGAAGTAACTGTAACCTTTTCCTCTGAGATACGTTTTCCCTTTTCAGAAGTCACAGCACCAACTTGTGCAGCTGGATCTTTAACCTCCAAGGTAGATATGCTTTCTTTTTCCTGTTCTGAGCTTGAAGTTCTTGTTCTAAATAAGGTATTCTTAACTGAAACATCTGGCAAGTCTTTGACAATTCTTAGCTGCAAGGCAGCATCATTATTATCAGCCTTTGAAAACTTATCATGCAGATCTACATGAAATGTTAATAGAGGACTTTAACAACACAAATGCTAATAGAAAACATGAGAATACCTGAAGACAACAGTGATCGCTGCAAGGTTTCCGGTCATCTTCATATTCAGACCAATATGGCTGCTTTTCACTCTGTCAACCAAAGCTTAGACAAACAAAAATAAACAACACTTCAAGTTGAAGACACAAAGAACAATTCCACTCACAGGATTGATCAATGTTTGAGAACAGCCATGCAAGCGGCAGTCAAATACCTGTTTGATCCAGAAAAGCAGATAGATATCAAGATTGGAGCAATTCAAGGATTATTTCTGGCATTTTAATGACCGAGTATTCAATTAGGAGATAATAACAGCTAGAAATATTCAGAGGTCAGGTACCAAGCAACGCCGACAGAATAAGTTATCAAAAGAATCTAAAGCAGCATTAAGGCTCTTATCCAGAGATATGCCCCCATAAGATCCTGAATCTCCAGAATCATTAACATTTTGTTCCTCGTCATATTTTTCTTTGAGTATGCTACAACGTTCCTGCAAGTTCCATTCACGGTACATCATTATGGCACACTAAAAGCTTTTCGAAAATCTTCAAGAACAAGGAATAATTCTGAGATAAATCAAATGAGAAGAGCTATGAGGCTTATGAAAATGACCATAAGTTCTGAAGTGCTGACTCCAATAAACTGGCTTACAACATTGAGAGCTTCTTCAGCTAAGCCATGTTCCTGAAATACCATCCTGGAAAACTCAAAAGAAATGTATTAAATACATGTGGAGTGGCGTTTAGGAGAGACAATGAACATATTGTATAGCCCCCATCAGCTCCTTCTACTAAATGCGTTCCAACTTGTAAGGTCACGTGTTCTCAAAGCTATAGCAAATAACACTGCCAGAAATGTTAAGAAGGTGACAACTCGTAATAAATGCAACTGTGTAGTTCAATCTCATACAATGTATTCAAGCAATCTGAAATTGTCAACTGAAAGACAGAAGAAATCTAGCTTTTCCTTTGTCCACAAACAATGCGACAGTGTAGATCTTAGCTTTACCATAGGATGCGGTCTTCACCCTCAGAAAATTCATGTTTCTCTTCCTCTGCTTCTACAAGCTCTTCCTCACTGTCACTACAGATCAGTGCTTCACTGCCATGCTGATCATAGTATATGCGTCTCCTTCCAACAACTGACTGGTCCTCAGCCATTCTTTGATTTCTGTGCTGGGAAAGGTAAGCTTGAGATTCAACATAAAATTGAAATCTTTACTTCAAGAAGACAAGATTACAAGAAAAAACTCGATCTTAAGTTTCAACAAATTTATGAACCATCTTCATCAATCATGGAGTGCATGTACGACCAGTGCTTTTTGTGATTAAGTTTGAGAAATATATTTGCTTGATTTGTTTTTAGATGAAATAATTGAACATGAGGTAGCAAACAGCTTCAGCAATCTTGCATACCTATCCAAAAATATCCAGGTCGTATATGGGGGTATCTTCTCAATATAAGGAAGTTTGTTACTGGTTATAGGTGAAACTTCGTGACCATTAATGTAGTCTTTATCTCCTGATCCTTGAGTAAACCCTCCATACTTGCAAAGAGGAGTTCCAGTCCTTGAACAAAACACTTTAAGAACTGAATTCTGCCCCATAAGTGATGTGTTCTCACTTGATATTTCTGATAGAAGATTAGAAATTGCAATCTCTAATTTATTCCTGTTCTTCTCAATTTTCTCCTGCACAAGAATTTAAGAATGAGTTTCTTGTACATGAAACATGTGAAACAGAATATGCTGGCTGTTCTACATGCCAAAATGCATGTCAGAAAATTGACATACAGAAATGGATATGGTCCAATGGCCTTTAAGATAGCTAATGTATTGGAAACAGATTATCTTTGGAAGACATCATAATAAGATAGTCTGTACTGATTTTCAAAAAAAAAAGATAGTCTGTACTGTTAATTGATTCTATAAACTCCGAATACATGAGCTAGTGCTTCTACATGTAGATACAAATGAAGAATCACTCATGTAAGAAAGATATAGATATAATCAAGCAAATAAAACAAGGCAATTTTACATGATACAATAGCTGCTTCAACCAAAAATAACATGAAAAACCATTAGACAAGTGTAGCAGGCAGTCACAAACAATTAACTTACTTTAACTGAAACAACTCTTTCTGACTGAATCTGCTTTTTAAGCTGATTCATCTTATAAGACAAATTTCCAAAAACCTCATTTGAGTGTTCCCCATGCGATTTCTGCCAATGTCATGGAATTAATGAAAATTTTCAAAACCAAAAATTGGTTTAATAAAAAAATCTAACCACATAAGAACGAAGCCTACTTCTGAACTTCAATCAAAATTTCCTGATTGTGCAGAATCCTCGCTAAGGAATAAACCTTAAACCCACAATCGATTTTCTCCCTGACGTTAGTAAGTCTACAGTTTCCTAATAGCCAGACAGGGATTGCATTCAACAGATTATTGATCTTAAACTGGCAGAAATTTATCAATTTTCAGTCCACAATTGAATAACTTTTCACATATCTACTGACATTCTAAATTGAAATAATCAATACTGATAAATTTAACTAATTATCAATCATTAATCATAAACCATCAACTAAAGATATACATATCCCGGCCAAGTCTATCTTCCCAAAAAAGGAACCAAAAAAAAAAGCTAAAAGCTCAAGAAGAATCAACAAATGAAAAAGGAAATGGATTAAAATTAGAATTCGAATCACTGATGGAAAGGCGAAAGAAGAAACAAACTCTTAGTTTGGAGGCAGAGTCAGTGGACTTCAACACCATTGCTGCTCTGTTCTGTTTTGCTCTGCTTTGGCGACTAATATAAAAAGGAATTAGACATCGGGATCTACACGTGTGTCATCTGCAGTGACGTGGCCTTTTAGAAGTGTATCGTCTCAATAATAGTTCCCACTTCTTTCTAATCTACTTATTAAAGCCATAAATTATAATATTCTAATTTCTTGTCTTATAAATTTTTGGGTAACTCAAAGATATTTTGTGTCATTGTGTATAAACTCTTTTATAGTTTAAAATCAATATATAATTTGGCCTTAATCAAATTTATAATATTAATCTGAAGTTAAAAAAGTGTTGCTAAAATATTCTAATTTTTATTTTTAACAAAATAATTCATCGTTTTAATTTTTGATAAATGTAGATGATGACGCATCATATTAATATTTTTGTCACATGAAAACTATATATTATATTCATATTATGCATATGTTTTACCTTATATTCATTTTAAATTTTTGATATTTTTAATTTATTAAATAATAAAATTCATATGTGATAGTCACATAGTAAAAAGGGTTAATTACAAAAAAAGATCAAACATTACTCAATTTTGTAATTATAATCCGAACTAAAAAATGTAACAATTAAATACTTGAACTCTCAATTTTTTTAATTCCAGCCTGATGTTAGTGTGTTTGTTAGTATTATTGACATGACTTGTCACGTGTTCTAAAAATCCTAAATACTTATACATGTCAGGCTTAATTAAACTAACTAATTTATTTTAACTGAACTATCTCGTTTAATTAAACTAACTAACAAAGTTTGACTAAATAACATCATTTTGGGATTGAAATATCTAAATAAAGCTCACTGTTTGCTCTTCATTCTCGCACAACCTCTGCTGCTCCTTTTTCCATCACATCGCACCAACTGAATAGAACTAATTAAATTTAATAAGGAGGTCTTCTTTGTCCTAATCATTGTTATAGTTGTGACACTCCCAAAATTCTTAAACCACATAACCAAATAGTTCCTAAAGCAAACCTTTAACCATCAAATTTCTCATTAGTTCCAAAAGAAATGATTGTTTGTCAAATACAAAAATATTCCATACAACACAACTATTCCAATTGTCATGTTCGAAAATATACATAAACATTTCAACAACTATACAAAAGTAATTTGTTGTCTCCACCTAATCTCTACTTTGTCAATCACGTACACTGGGGTTATCGACAATCACTAGATCTCCTAAAAAAATAATGGCAAGGGGTGAGTTGTCAATTCAGTGAGGATAACCGACCTTACCCTTAAAACCAAGTAACTCAATAATTAATTATAACATTTAGTTAACCAATTAAATCATACATAGAATACATATATACACATCAATCATTAATCTAATCCAAATAGTTAACAAACATCCCAAAAATTTCACCAAATGATGATTTACACAAATATTAATTATAGTTGTCATTTATGTTTTATTTCAATATTTAACTGAATTGCCTGGGCTTAGCTTAACCTAGTAGGCTTATATCCAATGGTCTATTGACTTATCTCATCAGTGAAAACGTAATTAAATGTATAAATATCGACACATGGTATCTCAATTTCTAAACCTCTCTTGGTACCCCAGTACTGCTCCAGTACCTAGCCATCGACACAAAATATCCCTGAGACTCAGGATATTCCGGTACCAACCCAGTACCTAGTTATCGACACAGGACATCCCCGCGACTCAAGATGCCCCGGTATTTGCTCCAAGGATAGATACCTAGCCACCACTCACTTATCTCTAAATAACCTATCAATCTAAGACCATCGAATGTAGCTCATCTTAGTCAAGCCACCGATTCTCAATTTTCACCATTTATTCTTAACCTATTATCAGTCTGTCTCTATTTAAAAACACAATTTTGTCAAGTTAACAATCAATACACTTCAATAAACATAACAAAACATAAACATGAAACACCTTGCAATTCATGTATGAAACCATTAATAATTAATTTAATTAATGACTAATTCAAAATATAATTTATTGATAACAAAATGATACTTTATTTTAAGAGCAAAGTCCAAGGTTATCCTTACCTCGGAACTAATTGACGCTGTAAATTACTCCTTAATTGGACCTTTGGACCTAAAATTTACAAAATTCTATTATAGTAATTTACGAAAAATTTCTAACTCAATTACATTTAATAATCCAACATTATTCTCTTTTCTAATTTATTCTTAATTATAAAAATAATATCCTTATTAACCTAACCCCCAT
>JANZLH020000157.1:2724929-2739759 GCA_026770325.2 Erythroxylum fimbriatum | reverse complement strand
CACTATCACTCAACCTCACTTCCCATGAAAGAATTTCACACCCAATAGTACGACCGCCTCGTACTAACCTCAACAGAGGATTTTTCTCAATACTCTTTTGTAACAAGAATAGTAACTAAATTACTCAAAACAATAATAAATAAAAATATCTCAAGTATTGATCAACTGAGAATTAAATAACAAAATACTTTAGACAAAAGAAAAACTTCCCTATAGATTTATCTTCTCAAAATAACCCAACTGAAACTGTTCATCATAGCTAATTCTTTCTTCATAAAACAAATCACCATAGGACAAATTAATTGCAACATTAAGAAAACACTGCGCCTTCACAAAAACTTCTCACCCATGAATACTATCGTCATTGTAAATCCAACACTACCACAATATGCGTTATTTTCCCGTTCAGCATATATGAAACATAAAATGCAATATTCAGCTCATAAAGTAAACACCATACGCAGCCAGCCAATTTATTTCCAAGACATACGTGTAAGATTGCCGTCTTAATCAACAACTAACGCCAGCCCATTCAAGCAACGTTCTTCTCTCTTATTCAACTCACAAAGTCCATCAATTTCCTTGGCCAAAAATCAGCAACACACGCACCCCAATAATCAGTCACGCCAACATAAGCTCTTCTTCAGCTATAGATAAAAACATGCACAATACACACCCATGGAACGATGATGAAACCAGAATCCCTCTAATGGAATCCAAGAATGTAAGAGACGAGATCTAATATCAAGAGGAGCTATGTTTATCTGAAAACTTATCTCTAAAAGATCCCACCTATATTAAAACTTTCACCAACGTAATTTACCACCAACGTGATAGTAATAGACTTTTATTTTATGCAGAATTCTTTCACAACCATAAGTGTAGCAACCTCATCAATTTGAATCCAAGTCAAATAACCCAATTAATATCGTATATGTCCAATTAATAAATAATGCCAAAACATATATCCTATCAAAAGCAGTGGTGTCAAAGGTGGTGAATGTGGCACAAGGAGCTTTCCTACCTTCAAGAAGCATCGGGGATAATATATTGTTACTTCAAGAGTTGTTGGGGGAATATCATACTGGAAAAAAGATTAAGAGTTTGCATTGAAGATAGAAGTTTTTAAAGCTTATGATATTATTAGTTGGGATTTTTTGAAAGATTGCTTGGAAGCCATCGGACTACTTAATAGATTTTGCCATTGGATCCTTCATTGTATTCAAACCACTTCAATGAGTGTTTTAGTCAATGGGATTCTGTCAAAGCCGTTTATTAATAGTAGAGGCATTATGCAAGAAGATCCTCTCTCTCCTTACCTATTCACTCTAGCTATGGAGGATTTATCTAGACTTATTTCAGAACTTGTTGAAAGTAATAGTTCATTTCAATACCATCACAAATGTAGGGACTTGAACCTATCACATTTGTTGTATGCTGACGATGTGATTTTGTTTTGTAAGGCTAAACCTCATGTCATAAGGATGATGATGAGCTTGGTGAACACTTTCTCAGGATGGTCAGGGATGACGATAAATGTGCAGTAGAGCGGAGTTTATGTTTCCTCTAATGTTTTAAATTCGGAGTGGATATACAATATGATAGGTTTTTCCCTGCGGGCAACTCCTTTTCATTACTTGGGAGTGTTAAGCATATCGAGTAAGCCGAAATTATCATATTTCTTACCGTTGCTAGAGAAGTTGAGAACTAGAGTTTTTGCTTGGCAGAACAGGTTTTTGTCATTAGCTGTTAAAGCCACCCTCATTACGTCTGTTTTGAATAGCATGCATGTCCACTGGGCAACTCATGTGGTTATTCCTAAAGGAGCAATTAAGGAATTGGAAAGGGTGCTAAAATCATTTATATGGGATGGTAATACCGAAAAGTGCAAAGGGGCCAAGGTCAAATGGAATGAAATTATTTTGCCAAACAACCAGGGGGGATTAGGAGTTTTATCGATTACCCAATTACAACGGGTCTTACTAATAAAGAGGATTTGGAGATTATTTATTGATAAGGAAGTGTTATGGGTTAAGCGGGTGCAAACCTATCGTCTCTCTGTCCAAAGCTTTTGGCAACTTCAATTGAATAGAGACTATTCTTCGATCTTTAAGAGTTTATTGAATCATAAGGAGAAGATTTATCCCTATATGAAGTATAGGGTAGGGAATGACAAAGATATAAGTTTTTGGTTTGATAATTGGACTGATTTTAGTCCCCTATGGTTGCGAAATGAATTACAAGTTCTAAGAAGTAGGATTCCTAAGGAGTCAAAAGTTGCAAGGTTCATCCAGGAGAGGGATAGGATGAACAATATCAAGTTTTTAAAGCTATTTTTTATTCTTATCCAATTTAAGGATAATATATTTTTATTTCCGACTGCACACGATTGGTGACATGGAGGTGTATAAAAGTTCTTTGCATGGAAATATCTACGAATTCGCCAGTTAAAAGTATTTACTTTAAACTGAACAATTTGGATGAGTTACCTCTTGGCTTGCAGCTGGCGATAAACCAAGTGGCAGAGGTACCACTCGTCTGTTTATATGCACTATCATTTGGTGAAAATATTACATTTCATAAGAAACACGAAAGTAGTAACAACCTGTGAAAGAAGTCAAAAGTGTAAAAAGCTTGAGAATCCTAGCAAACTATTATCCTCCCTAATATCTCTTTAGAGAACTTCCAAGCAGACAGCGAAAGCAATGGCATTCCCTTCCATCCGAAGTGTAAACTTTTGCCGTCCTTCTTAATGCTACATAAATGACCAAATGGGAATTTGCCAAGAACCAGGTTACCTTGGTATCGGGATGATTCGCTTGAATCCATTTCCACCATTTTATATCTTGCAAAGAATGCCCTCCACACTTCCATTTCCACGCTTCTGCAACTTCTTTCTTGACCTTCCATGGTTAAAATGTTTCTTATGCCATGGAAAAAGATGGCTTCAATTACGGTCCTCTGCTCAACGGTTTCACTCATGCAGGTATCGATGCAATCAAAATATGCACTGAAGTAGAACAATGCCTCGATGAACCGTTCCACAAATGTAGGTGAATTATGATTTGCTTCTACTTCAACGACCACCATGAGGGATGGGTTCAAGTTTCTTATTACCCTCATCAAATTTTCCAATGACCTAGGCGTTGCGACAGTCGTTCTCAGGATCTTGTCGCAGAAGACAACAACTGATTCATCTGGATCAATTTTGAATTGCTCTTCCTTGATATCATCCAAGCTAAGCATATAAACTGGTACGAAAGTAAATGGGATTTTCAATGTCTGTGCAAGGTTTTCCAAGTACTTACCAATCTCCTCTGTCTGGTTTTCGCAGCTCAAGCGACTAATGGCAGATATCTTAAGATGCTTAAGCGGTGGTTGACCACGCCCTGCTATAGCTTGCATCATGGCTGACCATTGAACCCCACTCCTGATTTCCAGATCGATTATATGGAGTTTCCTGACCGATTCAACATTCTCAAAGATAGTTTGGACTGCTGTAAGGTGTACAGCTTGATTGATGGGAACCTTTTGATAGCAAACAAGAAAAGCAAGGTCTGTGCTTAATCCTTGAAGAACATCACGTTCTGGGATGATCTCTGGTCGTTCTTCTTTAAGCTTTCCCGTCTCTTTATCAATCTTCTCTCGAAGAGCTTCAGCGAAACAATTAACTACTCTGTGGACCGGATTCACTTTCTCACAGGCCATCAATTCGCAGCGAGAGAGCCATCTACATGCACTCTCCAGTTGTTGGTTGCCTACTTTCTCTGCAGCTGACAGAAGAACATGTGCAATTTCCACATCTCGTGTTTCTTCTTCGGACAGCCCCTCTAGAGCGTAGCCAAAAGGATGCTCTATAGTGGGAAAATCAGTGTGTCGTTGATCGGCGAATTGTATATACCTCGCTCCAGCGACCCTCACGACTTCCTCCGTTGACAGTCTTTCCCGACCTACTGGATCAGCAGTTTCGTCATAGCTGTTTACTAATTGCTTCTGTTTCAGCATCCGAAACCTGTTCTCAGAGCTGTTAAGACGCTCCAGAGACACCGGAGCCGTATTTGTCCACCCTTCGGAGGGTTTCGAGTCATTCTCAAGCTCCTTAATATGCAACACATGCTGTGCTGGTGTTTTGAAACAAGAACCCGAGTACTTATCCAATGAAGATCTATTCGATTGCTGTTGGTGAAACTTGGAGATCCCTTCGAAGCCAGGAGTAGTGAGGAACTCAGAATAGAGTGGAAAGACATTTCCCTGCTCCTCCACTGGAAGCATAGGTGGCTCATGATGACTGCTAACTCCTTTCTCTTCACTTTTCTGATGATCTTCAACATAGTAGTCATGAATATCATCATTCAAGTCCATAGCATCGAACTCCTTAGGATGAGTCGTCTCTAGAGCGAAAGATGATGGGATTTCAGAAAAATGCAAGACAACCTAAATTACTTGTGAATAGAAAGACTTGGTCCATTTGTAACAAGGGAAGAAACGCATGAAACGAATTTGCGATAATATCAAGGCTACTTTGACGGGAAATTTACTGATACAATAGCCCCTGGCAAACAGGTTCTGGCTTCACCGATTTGTCGATTTATGAAATAACAAGGCCTACAAAACACTTAGTTCTGCTTCTGCACGAAAAGACAAGCAGGCCTGGTAATAGGGGGCCCGACTGGGACCCAACGTATGGAAAGGGCTCATTATAAAGGGTTCATATCTTTGTTTTTTTTTTTATTTAAATCAATGGAAACGGGGTGTACACCCAAAAATAAAGAACTACAAGGTAGTGACACGAGTTAGAGCCACCCCAACTGCATCAGCAAACAAGAGCGAGGAGAGACCGACAACAGGCTCACTAAACCAATGAACACCAACTGGTAGACAATAGCTATAGTTAGTTAACTAGTCCGCACAGCAATTGCCTTTCTTAAAGATATGTCGCACCTGCACAACCCAATGTCGAGTCAGCAACTCTCTAATCACTGAAAGCAATGGATTAACGTCCCGCTGATTCGCACTTGTGAGACTGGACACCACCAAGGCAGAATCAATGGTCACCTCCACCCGGGAGTAACCGTGAAGCCAAGCAAGTGTTAGGCCATGATAAACCGCCCATAATTCCGCTTGCCAAGTTGAACAACAGCCCAAGTTAACTCCAAATCCAACTAGCCAACACCCGCCAGCATCCCGGAGAAGACCACCAGCAGTCGTCTGTCCGGAATGTCCTTTAGAGGAGCCGTCCGTGCTCAGATTGACCCATCCTTCACGTGGTTTCGGCCAACAAACCTCAAGAATCCGGCGTCCCCGCGCAGCATCTGGCACAACATCCCGCTGGAGTTGCTGGGTCAACAACGCGTCCTGAACGTAAGATTGTATTTCAGCTATATGATGTACTGTGGGTTCGCCAGGGTTAAAGCAACGTTCATTGCGCCATGTCCAAAGTTTCCAAAGAACCACACCAAAAACCAACAGCCAATGACACACCCCTCGGACTCTAGGCGACGATAAGAGATTACGTTCCAGCCAAGAGGAAAAATTAGTACAATAAAACGCATGCCGGTGATGTCATCCAATCAGTTGATTCCAAATTACGCGAGCCCGCCAACAATCGCGGAAAACATGGGAAAGGGATTCCTCATGCAGCGGGCAATCCACACATGCCGGAGAATCCGTAAGGGAGAGTTGGAAACGTCGACCATTGGTCATAAGTCGATTTTTGGCCACAAGCCACAAATGCAGTTGGATGCGTTTCGGTCCTTGCCAAGCCCAAATTAAGCGCCATAGCTGACTCTGGGGTGGCCATCTATGTTGACAGATGAACCGATATGCGAAGCGGGTAGAGAAGTTTCCACTAGGCTCAAGGGACCAATACATCTGGTCATCCGCCTGGGAAGGTCGAGGGGGGAATATGGCAGCAATGTGTAGAATTATCTGATGAGGGAGAAAGCCACTAAACTCAGCCCACGCCCAGTTACCACAGCAGTCCACATAATCACCAATTTTTCGAGATAAGTGATCTGCAGGGACCATCACAACAGCATAAGAGATTAACGACCCATTAACTCCTGTCACCCAATGGTCAAACCAAAAGCTAACCCGACGACTAGTTCCCACCGTCCATTTCACCCTAGCCAGCAACATGGGGATAGACGCACAAATACTATGCCAAAGGGGGGAAGCATTAGGTTTGGGAGACATCCCTTGGTGAATATGCAGATCCAGTTTATATTTAGCTCGAAAGACTTGGTTACAAAGCTTTCGGGGTTCTCGAAGGAGGGACCAACCAAGTTTCATATGAGCCACAACATTCATGGCGGACAAATTCTTCAAACCAAGGCCTCCAGCTGCCTTCGGGCTACAGACGTGTTGCCAGGAGACCAAAGGTATACGATGCCGATCCTTAGTGGCGCCCCAAATGAACTGGCCACAAGATTTGTCCATCTCATTAAGTAAGCCTTTGGGTACTTTAGCAGTTTGCATCGTATATAATGGAAGAGCCCCAAGCACCGATTGACATAAGGTGACCCTTCCCGCCATGGAAAGTTCATCCGCTTGCCATCCCGAAAGTCGAGCGTGTACCTTGTGGAGTATATGGGAATAAGTGGATTTGGTAACTGGGCGATGCAAAACCGGAACCCCCAGATATGTACCTATCTCCAACGCCTGGGCAAATCCTAAGAGACGAACAATGTTCCCACAAACACTTGAGGAGACATTGGGAGAAAAATAAACCTTGGTCTTGTGAACACTAATGTGTTGTCCCGAAGCATCGCAGAAAAGGGCCAAACAGTCCAGGATTTCCCTCATTTTTCCTTTAGAAGCTTCAGAGAATAAAATCATGTCATCGGCAAAGCAAAGGTGGGAGATCTGGGGTCCATTCCTTCCAATACTAAAAGGTTTCCATTGGCCAGATTGCACTCGCACCTCAATTAGCTGAGAGAGATGCTCCAAACATAAAACAAACAGATAGGGAGACAAGTGATCCCCTTGGCGGAGTCCCCTACCAGGTTGAAAAGCAGTAGAAGGGCGACCCTTCCATAAAACTTGCATCTGGACCGTGGTGACACAACCCATAATTAAATTCACCAAAGGATCAGGAACACCAGCATCATGAAGAGTGTCCTGCAGAAAATTCCAGTTTAGACGATCATAGGCCTTATCCAAGTCGACCTGGATGGCCATAAAACCCCTCTTGCCCTATAGCCGACGCATCGAATGCACAATTTCTTGGGTCACTATTATGTTATCAGAAATCTGCCTCCCTGGTACGAAACTACTCTGATAAAGGCCAATGAGGGTTGGAAGTGTAGCTTGAAGGCGTTGAACTAAGATCTTGGCTACAATCTTATAACTCACATTACACAGCCCGATAGGCCGAGAATGTGAGACCTTTTCTGGAAACTCACATTTCGAAATGAGAGAGATGAACGTGTCATTAATACCAGGAAGTAAGGAAGGATCATGAAACACTTGTTGCATCAATGGGATGACATTAGGTTTCACCAGCCCCCACTGGGACTGAAAGAAGTGAGCAAGAAAACCATCCGGGCCCGGTGCTTTGTGTACACCGATATGGAAAAGCACATGAGTGATTTCTTTCTCTGTCACCTCCGCTCTCATTGTATTCCAAATAGCTGGAGGAATAATCGGAAACCGGCCATGAAGAACAAAGGAAGGGCAAAACGCAACCTCCTCATAATATAAAGATTGGAAAAAACACAAGACCATGTCATGTAAAGCATCAGCTTCAAATATCCACCGGCCACTATCATCACGTAATGCCACAATGCGATTCTGCCGCCTGCGTACTGTAGTATAGTTCAGATCTTTGTTACCATTAGCATGTTTCAACCAACCATGTTTCTTCCCAGTGCGACGTATTTTTTCCCATTATTATATTCCGACCTTTTTTTTCCCTCCAATGCAACTTCAATAAATAGGGTTGGAACATGCTAATAAAAGAGAGGATTTCATGCCCATTATAAGAGTCTGCTGAAGCAAGACATTCGTTGATCTTCTTAGGTCTCTACTGTAACTTACGGCGGTCATAAAAAATGTTCAAATCTATAAAGTTTTGCTAATTTGAGATATTGTATGTTGTTTGGACATTGGTGGAGGTTTCCTTCGATTAGTTACGCTGTTACGGAAATAAATGCTGTTCAATAATATTGGCCATGTGGCAATTTTGCAATTATACACACTTTAGTTAGTTACCGAAATCCAGTGAAAAAACAAAAGATACCTTCCCCTCGAATCAAAGGGAAGTTACTCAAGAATATGATTTCAGTGTTACTAGTGAATAATATACACCCATGAAGGGTATAATAAACGATGCTTTTGAGATAACTACCAAAGGTAGTTATATGAAAACAATAATAAACGAAACGTTGAAGAAGTAAAAAATATCTCTTCGTGTATTTGACTTCTGTTTTTTCCTTCCCTTAGGTTTACACAAAGAAGATAAATAACTCTGCAGTAAATGATGGAATTATAACACGAATTTAAGTACGTGATTCTTTGTTTTATATGCATATGAACAGATTTTGTTTGACATGTTATATTTTATCTTGTTTATTTTCAAACATTGGTATCAGAAGAAGGTTAATTTTTTTTAATGTTATATGCATGTGTAAATCTGCATTTTAAATTTGTGAATAATGCTATGAATATTTACTAATATTATGACTGTTGATATGCTATTTTATATCATATGTTTTACAGTTCTGTTTTTTGTTTTTACTCGTTCTGTTGCCAATAATCCAACATAGAAATATCGTTTTTTCTTCTTATTTTTTTCTCTCGGCTGTTGGGAAGACATTGTTGAAAGCCTTCAACAGTAAACATTGAATGGTAGTAAACACAAAACAGAAAACGTTGTGTTTTCGAAGATATTGTTGACAGTCTTCAACAGTGAAACATATTTGTTACGAAAATGTTAACAAAAACGCAGAAACTTAACGCAGAGAAGAAGAAGAAGAGACTTCTTTCTCTTGTATAACCAGAGGCACGTGGCCTTTCACAAGAGTTGAATTACGTGGTTTTTTCTAAAAAGTGCATTGAGGAGAACGGCTACTGCAGTACTGCTTTTGTATTATTAAAATTAATGCAACTTCGCAATGTCCATATGCCACGAATTGTTTTTAACTGCAAATCTTATATATATATAAATTGCATATATATATATATATATATAAGATAAAAGACTTAACAAAAAGTTTTTTGTTTTAGATATATGTTTTCAATTAAATGTAACATAAAGAACTAGAAATACGATTTTCTAATTTACACAAACTAATTAAGTTAGTTATATTATTTTCTAATTAATGTAAAATATTAGAAATTAGTTTGTTTTAATACAAGAAAACTAATTTGTTTAGTTAAAATTAGAAAGGGGTTTCATTAGAAATTAGTTTCTAATTAAATAATTTAAATTAGAAATAAGTTTCTAATTCAATTTGAATTATTCATGTTTGAATATGATTAGATTAGAAATAAATTTCTAATTGATTAGATATTAATAGCATAATTTCATTAGTTAAATAAATTAATAATAGAATTAAATTGTTTCCATAATATGAGCATGAGTTCGCTATGTGTTAGACAAAATAATTTGTTATTTGTGCACTCAAATTTTCAGGAAGATGCCTATTATTAAGCGGACGCCTAAGCTTATTCGATGTGAGGCACAAATTAGACGTATTAGCAGTATGTATGTAAAATTAGTTAACATGCATTTAATACCTGGAGACAGTCTAGCACTACATGTTCTTTCAATTAATAACATGATGCAAGAATTATACTTTGGAGGTTGTCGAGCTTATACAAATGTTGAAGTAAGTACATGACTTTACTTGCAACTTTACCTCAACCTCAAGGCGAACTGTTATGAATGCTCTGGAATAATATACCTAATGAGAAGACTTATAGATTGTTAGTGATGACATTTATTAAAGAAATGCGTAGAAGGGAGTTGATTAGGACTTTGTATCCTATAGGTCTTCCAATGGAAATAGTAAGAGCTATTATACATCGAGCTTCGCGAACTGTGTCAAGTGAACTCGTGAGCTCATTTCCGTGCAGGGTTCATTACCTATAGACTGTTCGTAGGTTGTAGCACAATTAATACAATATGTTGTTTTATAAGAACAAAGTCTTAATATTTATATAATATGTTTACATGAATTTTATATAGGAATTCATCTATAGTAAAGTAATTAGGATTCGATTGTTGCATGAATGATAACTGAACACATTTATGGACTTTGATTTCATAAGCAATTGTAATCGAATTATTTACTCTATAAACGATTAATGTGTATATAAATTTCTTTCTTATTATAAAAACTTAGTGTTTCAAAATGGCTACCGCTTCAAAGAATATTGTTGTTGAACTTAATAGGGGTGAGAAACTTAATGGAGACAATTATGAAATCTGGAATATGAAAATCCAATATGTAGTGGAGGAGTAAGAGGCTCTTGAACCATTAAACCTAACCATGGAAGTTCCTGAGGAGGGCACTACAGCCCAGCATAGGAGGGACCTTGATGCATATGAATTGTGAAAAAAGAAGAACTCTTTAGCTCGCATCACGTTGCTGAGTAGCATGGATAATGTTATCATGCGAGAGTTTCATAAATTTGAAACTGCAAAAGACATGTGGTACGCACTGGCTGCTCGTTTTGGAAGTGCTTCAGTGACCAAAGTGAGGTAACTGACTATTAAGTTTGATACTTATAAGAAGCGCCCAGATGATACAATGCAAAAGCATCTGAGAAAAATGTTCAACATGGTACGTGAGTTACGTGATGTTGGTCATGAGCTTTCTGATGAACAACAAGTGCAAGTTGTGATTCGTTCACTGCCTTAGGGTTGGGAGCATATGAAGATGCACCTAACTCATAATGAAAAGATTAAGACAATGGAAGATGCTACGAGGCATCTCATCTTGGAGGAAGAGCGTGCTGTTAGTTCTAGCTCACATGAAGCTATAAACAAGAAACGTAAGCATCATGGTGGATATAAGTGAAAGAAGAATAAGAAATTCAACCACTCTCCTCAGGAATCCAAGAAGACAAAGTGGAACCAATGTGGGAAGGGAAAACTTCCTTTCAAGAAGAAGAAAATGAAACATGTGAAGCGCTATAATTATGGTAATAAGAGACACTTTGCTCGAGATTGTACTGAGCCCGAGAAGGTACAACTTTATAGTACAAACATTTGTTCTGTGAATGTTTCTTGTTTTTTTTTCTAACTGAATCACATCCTTTGTGGATTGCAGATTCAGGAACAACCAACCATGTAGCAAAGGACAGATATGCCTTCGTTGAGTTTCTTAAACTCCCACATGGTAGTCGATGGCTTTATGTAGGTGATAATTTCAGAGTTGTTATACAAGGAATTGACACATATAAATTGAACATGCATGGAGGATTTCCCTTCATCCTACATGAAGTATTATTTGCTCCACAGATTCGTAGGAATCTTTTATCTGTGTTGATGTTGGTTAGACTTGGTTTCAATATAAATTTCTATAGCGGTGGAATGAATTTGTATCTTGGATCTATTTATTATGGTCATGGTTTTTTATGTGATGGTTTTATTGTACTGGATGCGTTAAAGGAAAATAATAATATTAGTTATTCATTATTTACATCTAGTAATTCCAATAGTGATACAACTTTGTGGCATGCTAGACTATGTCATATTAGTCAAAATCGAATCAGTCGATTAGCTAAAGAAGGGCTTTTAGGTAATCTAAGACAAGTAGATCTACCTATATGTGAGCATTGTTTAGCTGGTAAAATGGAAAGAAAGCCATTTGGAAAGGGAACACGAGCTTTATATCCATTACAATTAATTCATTCTGACATCTGTAGTCCAATGAATGTAAGGGCTAGACGTGGGGTAATTTATTTCATCACCTTCATAGATGACTATACTCGTTATAGTCATGTTTATTTGATTTCTCATAAATCGGAAGCATTCGATTGTTTCATAAAATAAATGAAATACATTGCCCAACGTCTCATGATTCTTAACCAAGTTCATAAAATACATGAACTTGGTTGAGAATCAATTAGATAGGAAAATAAAAGCATTACGAACTGATCATGGACAAAAATACTTGTCAGAAAAGTTCAAGGCTTTATGTGATGAGAAAGGAATAGATAGGCAATTAACAATTCCCAGAACTCCACAACAAAATAGTGTCGCTGAAAGACAAAATAGGATGCTATTAGAAATGATTAGGTCTATGATGGCCCAAGCAAATTTACCAATCAATTTTTGGGGTGATGCGTTGCTAGCAGCCACCTATGTACTTAATTGTGTGCCCACGAAGTCAGTTACTATCACACCATATGAATTATGGACTGGTAGGAGACCTGATATGTCAAGTCTTAGACCTTGGGGGTATGCAGCTTATGTTCATGATCTCTCTCATAAACGTGAGAAATTAGGCCCAAGAGGTAGAAAACGTGTTCATCAGTGAACAAGGTAATGAAGGTGTAACTGAATTTGAATCACGAGATGTAACATTTTTAAAAAATAATTTTCCCAAGCAAGGTGAAATAGGTAAAGACCTATTGTTATATAAGTCGCTTGATCAGAATGATTCTATTATGAAGAATCAAGATGAGAAACTTCTACCAAGTGGGAGCAATTCCACAGAAAGGTTCTCTATGATGACTGATCCGAGTGGGAGAAATCATATTAATCATTAATTTGTTTTGATGAAACTCGGTTAAGATGAAATAATAGAGGAATAATTCCTTGACATCGTTTTGAGATTAAAGGAGAAATTAATATGATTGTTCTGCAAGAGGAAGAAGAGCCAAATAATATAAATGAGGCTTTTACTGGCCCTGCTAAAGAAGAATGGATGACAACAATGACAGAAGAAAGGACTTCTTTAAGCTCAAATCAAGTATGGGACTTGGTTGACCTCCCTGAAGGGCGTAAAGCAATTGGGAACAAGTGGGTTCTCAAAATAAAGCGAGAAGCTGATGGCAGTATCGAAAGATATAAGGCACGCCTTGTAGCAGAAGGATATACACAACAGGAGAGACTTGATTACGAGGAAACTTTTTCACTTGTTGTGAAGTTTGCTTCAATCCGTCTTATTCTGGCTATAGTAGCCAATATGGATCTAGAATTACATCAAATGGATGTAAAAACTGCTTTTCTCAATGGAGAAGTAGAGGAAGAAATTTGTATGGAACAACTTGAAGGTTTCATCAAGTCAGGTCAAGAAAATAAAGTATGTCGGTTATTAAAATCAATTTATGGCCTGAAGCAATCTTTAAGACAATGGTACATTCATTTTGATAATGTAATCATTTCGTATGATTTTCAAATGATCGATGAAGACCATTGTGTGTATGTTAAGAAATCTAAAGATAAATTCACGATTTTATCTTTATACGTGGATGATATATTGATTGCTTGTAATGACTGTGTATTTCTTACGCAAATAAAAGATTGGTTATCATCTGAATTTGAAATAAAATACATGGGTGAAGCGGCATACATTCTTAGAGTCAAGATTTCCAGAGATTGGTCGAAGAAATTGTTATCGTTTTCACAAGTGATTTACATTCAAAGAATTCTTGAACGATTCCGTATACAAGATTGCAAACCAATAGATAATCCTATTGCTAAAAATGAAGGCCTTAGTAAGAGAAATTGCCCATCAACGCCACAAGAAAGGGAAGAAATGAAGAATATTTCCTAATCTAGTGCAGTTGGAAGTCTTATGTACGCAATGATGTATACAAGACTAGATATTTGTTACATTATTGGGATGGTGAGCATATATCAATCAAATACAGGCCAAGCACATTGGAAAGTAGTAAAGAGAATATTGAGGTATCTAAAGGGAACTGTGGACTATGCATTATGTTATTAAGGCAATGGCCTATGTATACAAGGGTATACAGATGCAGACTAGGGAGGAGATTTAGATGAAAGAAAATCTACCTCAGGTTATGTATTCTTACTAAACCATGAAGCAATATCATCGAAAAGTAATAAACAATCTTGTGTTGCATTATCCATAATGAAAGTTAAGTTTATAGCATTCTTAGCTACAGTACAAGAGGCTGTGTGGCTTCATCGATTCTTAGTGTATTTGGGAGTTATTAAAAGCAAAATTAATCTAGTGACCATCAACTGTAATAGTTAAGCTGCAATCGGTATACAAAAGACCCTAAATTTCATTGTAAGACAAAGCACATAGATACCAAGTATAATTATGTGAAAGATACAGATGCACGAGGAGAAGTAAACGTGAGATATATATCTACGCGAGATATGATAGCAGATCCAATGACAAACCCAATTTCTAGAGATGTATACATTGGGCATGTAAAGTCACTAGGATTACGTAGATGTTGAAATGTACTAATAAACATTTTTCTATGTATGTTCACTCAGTCTAATGTCATATATTTGGATATAATATATGATGAAGATTATACATTGTGTATCATTTGATTAATGAATATATGTGTTTGTGTATAAATATATTTAAGGATGAATCACATGTATATAAGACAAATTATAGATTAGCCCTCTCACACGGAAAATTATCTCTGGTGTTTATGCTCGCTAGAGATGAGACATGTTTAAAGTTTATTATCTAGGTGATAATTGAGAGCGAGAAACTTAAACCATAAATGCCGCATAAAAATTGGTTTAAAGTGATTTATTAATCACTATATCTGTCTTACGTTGCCAGATGTGAGTTCTGAATAAGTTTTGAGTAGATGAGTGAACTCAAGTTAAACATTGAGTATGTTTGAACTATCATCTGTACGGTATTTCTTGAATAAA
>JANZLH020000157.1:2701848-2711915 GCA_026770325.2 Erythroxylum fimbriatum | reverse complement strand
TACCCACTTTTTAATGAATGTGCATGTACCATTCTAACATTTGTACATCTCCTTGACATTTATATCTTATAGAAGGCGAAAAAACACTTGCGTGATCATCGTCTGGCGAGAAGATTAGTTCAAGTGATAGATTACATATGACTGATGCCTAACCTAATTTTAGTCAATTGATCAGAAATTGCATAATTAAAGGGTTGATAGCTCTATGTATAAAGACCAATTCCATACTCTTGAGTCACCAAGAGATATTATAAGGTAAACTTTGGACCAAATATAAAACAAACATATATATATTTTAGTCATACTTGGCTCTGATAGCACATCAACCAATCATTAATTGGTAACTCCTTGCATTTTTTCCGGTGATGTTATTCCAGAGTTGAAGCCTCCGAACCAGGGACGGAGTCAGACTTAAGTTTAAGGGGGGGCCGAGGGTCGGAGGCCAGGAGCCGGGGGCCAACTCTAAGGGGGAGCCGGGGGGTCAATATTTAAAAAATACCTTTATTTAATACAAATTATATAAGTACATTTTTAAAAAAAAAATTTGAAGGGGGGGCCATGGCCCCCCTAGCCACAAACGTGGCTCCGTCCATGCTCCGAACATGGATATTATATTACGTGTGGGATTGATCATACAGAAGCCTCCAAACATATATATTGTATTACAAGTTGGATTATACCGAAGCCTACAAACATAGATATTATATTATTGTTGGACCGTGCATGTCGAAGCCTCCAAACGTATACTGTTCTACATGTTGGATTATATCGAAGCCTCCAAACACAGATATTATGTTATGTGTTTGACTATATAGAGTTTAAACAAAGCCAAGGGCCAAACCTAGATCCTATGATCATCGAAGCCCAAGTCATGATAAGGAAAGGTTAGAATGCATATGACATATGACATAATGGAGTGA
This sequence comes from Erythroxylum fimbriatum, assembly GCA_026770325.2. Lineage (NCBI taxonomy): Eukaryota > Viridiplantae > Streptophyta > Magnoliopsida > Malpighiales > Erythroxylaceae > Erythroxylum > Erythroxylum fimbriatum. Next base: position 2,710,995 of record JANZLH020000157.1, on the reverse strand, counting down.
CAGAGTTCAATAATAGTCCACATCAAGTTTGGTCATGAATTGCAGCCGCATCTACCAATTTAATATAGTTATAGTAACTCATTTTCATCTCTAACAACTACTTAAAATATCTGGCTAGGCAATACTTACTTTTTAATTATGATATCTAGGGATGTCTTTGTGCAAGCTTAAGAAGATTTACTATTAAATTGACCGAAAGAAGTTAGAAACAATCTTTCGGAAAAGAAATAATAAAAACACGATTGGCAGAAACTAAACAATACACAACTTGATAAGGAAAGAATAATTAAAATCTTCGATCACCAAGTAAGTATTTATTTTGATTGGTTGGCTAGTTATAGTCATTGCTACGCTCGCGTACGTGCAATTAAACCACCTAATTGATTAATTAGGTCACCGAATAGCAATAATAAACAGGAAAATTCCAAAAATAAAGTAACAAAAATAACGTAATCCATTTTGGCGGCTAACCACAATCTAAGTTGCAAGATGATGTAATCATTGTAACGTGAGTTCCGCCAACTTAGTGATCCTTCGTAATTTTGTTTTTCTTTCAATACATTATTGTGGAAAAGAAAAAAAAGGGTACGGGACTGTGTCGAGAGGGACCATCAAGACCCCGTAATATATATAGCTACAACAAATGGTTTTTGAAACTAAACTAGTAAAATATTATTTTAATCAGTTATCTTATGTATCTTTCCAACAGTCATACGAAGCCAATTAAGTCAAAATGTGCACTAGCACTACAACCTCTTCATTTTCCGCTACAACCATTATCATCATTTAATAAGGCTTCAACGCTATTTGTTGATGTTACCATTGAATGATAAGGAAATGGGGCTGCAACTCTATTTGTTGATGTTACCATTGAATGATAAGGAAATGGGGCTACAACTCTATTTGTTGATGTTACAATTGAATGATGGAGATATGTTCATTGTCGTCTAACTCCTCGCGCTAGCAATTTATGTACTACATAACGGTATCTTGGTTACGTATCCCGGATCGTATGTGAAAGAGCAAGAAACGAAGAAATGCGGAAATACTTGATATCGGTTTCCGTAACTTTAAACGAGCTTTCCAAAGCCGAAACCAGCGTGAATCTACCACCGTCTTTACGGGAACTCATCTCCTGGACACGGGTAAGGTCTTTCTACAGTTTTTCCAAAACGTAAGCTCTCTTAATAGGTCAGAAAATCCTTATACTTACGATTGATTATCTGAGCAATTGTGAGAGACATTAACTTTTATATATAACTTCCATATCGGGCTTTTTCATCACAAGGCCGATATGAGTTTGGTCCACACTAATGGAGATCTATTTTTCATCCGAACTTTGACCTATAGATTTAGATCATTTATTGGGTCACTTTATTATCTTTATCTGAAACAAATTAAGTAACTTAATCGATAAATTATTAAAACCAAAAAATGCAATTAATAGTTTTCCAACTTTGTAGGAAAAGACAAAATTTTCCAACATTCTCCTCCTTAGACAAGTATTAATTGCAGTTTTGACTCAAGTTTAAAAACAGTTTAAAAACTCGGTTAAGCCACGCTATTGAATTAGTCGAATAAGTTTTAAAAACAAAACATTTGATCCAAAGATAATGAAAGTCCATCATTTCGTCCTGCAAGACTTTCGATATCGTAAAGCATCAAATGCATGTGTCATTTGCAATACAGATTCAATACAATCACGTATACCTAATACCTCACTAACGTGAATGGGAAAATTAAGTGTGGCAAACTAGGATGATACCTTTATGACCTAAATTATATCATTTTCGTTTGTAGGTCTCGATTTCTCCAACTTTATGCTAAACTGTATTAAAGAAATCTTGTTTTCTCTCATCGAATGCTAAACAAAATTAAAGAAAACCTATTTGCTCTCACCAAATGCTAAACTGCATTAGAGCAAACCATTATGTTCTTCAACTGAATGCTAAACTGCATTAAAGAACCTTTATAGGGTTAAAAACTTATGTCCCGCTATGTCATGTCAAGCTTCATGGTTATCCTTTTAAAACTGTATGCATCTAAATGACATAGATACAAGGTCAATCTGTATATATGCCCAATGACCTTTAAATGCTTAAGATTGACACAAATATTAAGACTTTTATATGTATTATGACAATGAATGATGACGCGTATTACTGAGGATAAATGATGATCATCTCTATTAATGAACCATCATACCGTCATAATACATCAAAATGTACAAATGTACATGGAGCAAACATAGCGATCCCCTAACTAATAGTATTTAAGGACGTCAAAACACACATACTGTATACTTGTGTCACAAACACAAATGGGCAAAGTCCTTTAGTTAAAGGATCGACTAACTTTTCCTCAGTCTTTAAATGCTCCAAACCTTAATGTCACCTTTTTGTATCAACACCTTTATGACCAAATAATTGACTTTTAAATGCTAAAACCTTATGATATTCTTTGTTATTATTAAACAACATAGCAAGAAGATTACCACAATACAACTAAATGGGTTTAGCCACATAATCAACCACAGACAACTTAAAAATCAAGTTTATGAGCTAAACCTTCTGTGAAGCAGCCCCATAGCATGCACTCTGGATACATAGTTGAGGAAGTTACCCGTGTCTACTTGACACACTTCCAGGACATTTGCAAACTTAAAACTGTAACCTTAAGTGAACTTTCGATCATCCAGATATATAGCTAAAATCTGAATCTAAATTCCCTACGAGATTTAGTCTATTGATTGTGCTATATGTCAACATACAATCCTTAATTCTCTTTAGTATCTCAACACTTATTAGACTGCATTTCAATGATTTACACCTGGATTAACTAGAAATTGACCAAACAGTCAAACAGTGAATGCAAAGTCTTGCTTGGTACATTGCCGAGCATACATCAGGCTATCAACCGTATTAGAATACGAAACATTCCTCATAACCTCTCTCTTTACTTTATTCTTTGGATATTGTGCCTCACTATGAGAGATAGGTGGTACAACAGGTTTATTGTCAATCATATTAAACCTTTGTAACACATACTCAATGTATGCATTCTATGAGAGGCCTGATGAGTATTAAGATCTGCCTCGGTGAATCTGAATACTCAGGACAGAAGATGCTACACTAAGGTCCTTCATGTTAAAGTTCTTGATCAAAAGTTGCTTAACCTCATACAACATGGTCAAGTAATTTGATGTGAGTAATATATCATCCATATGCAGTAATAAGATGATAACTCTTTCGACTTCATAGAAAATAAAATTTAAAAAAAATGCTTGTACTATAAGGTATCACTTTTAGGAGGTTTTATATAAACTATATATTGATCTGCATAACACGCAAACCATGTTAGTTCCATCTGGATCCTGAAATCCTTCAGGTTGTACCATATAGACTACTTCATAAAGGTCTTTATTCAGGAAAGAAATTTTGATAGCCATCTGATGTAACTCTATATCATCATGAGCTACAATTGCCTGAATCACTCAAAATGTATCATACGAGGATACGGGAGAAAAGGTGACATAAAGTCAACCTTTCTCTCTCAGTGAACCATTAGGCAACTAAACGAGCCCATAAATAGCTGAGCTTTACCTTGAAATTTTTAAGGTCTTAAAACTTCATTTACAACTAACGGCTTTGTAGTTCCGATGCAAATCATCTAGCTCCTAGACCTTATTATGCTTTATGGCTTGCATCTTATCAATCATTGCATCCCACCATACATCCGCATTGGGTCCAGAAGTAGCTTTTTGTAAAAGTAACTGGATTCGTAATATGTCTAATAGCATAATCATGTTCACCTGATAGACTATGTAATCAAATGAGATAACAGGTCGTCTCATTCTGGGGGTTTTACCTAACTTTATTAGATCTTGTACCCCCAGGAACCTTTGTATGTACAGGTATGGGTTCCTCTTCATGTACAGGCACGGTACAAAGACCTAGATCCACCGGATCTAATTGTATGAGTAGCAGGTACATGATAACTTTAGTATCCGCCCTGCTATCACTCAAAGGGTCAAAAGGCCCATTATCATCATAGACATCATATTCCAGAAACTAAGTTATTTGTGATTCAACTGTTCTAGCCCCTCCTTCTCTACAGTAAAAGCTATAGCCTTAAAGTGGTTAGGATATCTTATAACAAGCATGCAATTTATCTTTATAAGGATTATACTACCTTATTAGGGCAACCCCATACACGAATATGTGCAAGGCTGGGTTTCCAAACTTTTAAATAATCAGGTAGATTAATCTTGTTCTGCATTGACTTCTTCAAGTCCTTTAGGGTGCAGTTATGCCTTTCGGTAACATATTATTGTACTTAGAACTACTTTGTATAGTGAATTAAGTCACTATTCCAAATGATTCCAAATATCTGAAAAATGGACCTTTTAAAGTCCTGAAACACCAGGTTTGCTATGATATTCTTCTCCACGATCAAATCTGACTATCTTGATGAATTTCCCTAATTAGTTCTTAACCTTCAGTCTTTAAGCAAGAACACAAAACTGTAATGGGAATAATCATTAACAAATGTTAGAATACATTTGGAATTGTAGAGTGCAACTGTATAAGGTCTATCGATATCGTTATGTATTAGACTTAACAAGTCAAAAACATGAGTTGACCTCAATATCCTTATTAGTCAACTTACCCCTACAACAGTAGCACATGTTCCCAGATCATCATAATCTAGAATTGAGAAATGCTTTCCTTGATCAATCTCTTAACCCAAGCTCTGGAAATGTAGCTTAAACTTTTATGCCACATCATGTATGACTTCTCATTCATCAGGGTCCTTCATTTCATGAACTGTTTAGCAAGATACGAAGAAGCATATATCTAATTCGGGGTAAGACACATTCTATACAAACCATATGAAAAGAAAGTTGTACCATTATGTTTTACATTAAACAACCGTAAAATAGAAGCATTAAATACAAAACATTAACCCTCTTTGTCCAAAATTGATCAAAAGATTACATATCAAATGTGTCATGTAAAACCCAAATGAACCTTATTATAAGGTTCAGTACATACATTCCCCATAGATATTACTTATACTTCTTCATTGCTGTCAACCGTTAGTTCCTCCTTCCCTTTAATTTGGCTTTATCCTAGATATGAACCCTTGCATTGTGGAAGTACCTTGATCAGATGCTCCACTAAATAGCCACCAAGTACTTAATACGACTATCACAAATTAGATTCATTAATTGATAAGCCGAGGAGTAACCTGATGGTCTCAGTCCTTCTTTTTAAACCTCATACTATTGGTTTCTTTATATCATGCGGACCTTTACTAGCACTGATTTGACCAACATCAACATGCGGAGAAGATTTGAACTTTCTACCTTTGATCTTAGCGGGCTTCATCTTTGTCTTCCCTTTAGTTGCTTCGAGGGTTGTAGGAGTAGCAAACTTGAGTTTCTCCTCCTCAGCAACGCAATGGACTATCAAAGCATTGAAGTCTCATTCCTCATCCAACGAGTGATATGTCATCACCAGATTACTAAACTCTGGAGGGAGTGTATTCAGAGTTTGGTGAACAATAAAGACATCAGGAAGAGGAATGTTTAATATCTTTAGTCTACTGTGAAGATGAATCATTCTTAATATATACTCCATTACTCCCCTTTTCTTCTACATACCTCATGGAGAATAATTCTTTCATCAAAGTACTTGTCTCAACATTAGATGAGACTGTGTACCTCTAGGAGATATTACTAAGAAACTCCTTTGCTATGTCTGTGTTCGGAAGTCCACTTAGCAAATGGTCAGGTATGGATCTCCTAATGGTCATCAGACTTAATCTGCTATACCGATCCTAGGCTTCATAAGCTGCTTTATGAACTCTCGAGCTCATGGATGTAGGTGGAGATGGCTTTTTGCCCGTATGGCCATATCAACCTCAACTATCTCCATAGCATTTAATACATCCTTCGTCTACTTCTTCTTATTGAAATTGGTCAGGGTTTCAATGGTGACACTAATTTTATTGACCGAAAAGGTGACTTCATAATTTTAATGTTTAAATCCACACAAATATAGGACAATAGCGATACTCAAAGCCATTAAGCAGTACCTTTAATGAAAATTTGATCACATATATTATGAAACACCTTTGGGCTAAATACATAATATATGCAATTAGACCTCCACATAAAAGCAATCAGAGTACAAACTATCAACTCTTATGACACTACCACCTTTGGGCAAATAGATCACTTGAGCAACAACTTTCCTCCATCTAATGCCTTTATGCACATCTCAAAATGTTATGTAAGGCCAATATCCCTAGGCAGAATAACTAAACATAAAATCAAAAACATCCTCCATCATGCAAGCAAAATAATTCAAAATACTGACTTGAAAGGTCACCTTGGTGACTACATCCTCATCAGCAGTCAAAAAGTCCACAAACATAAGGGATAAATTTTTTTGTTATCCTCACATTCTTTATAGGCATATGGTATGTGATAATGTAATATCAATAAATGCAAAAACCCGGATGCATAGTCTCGTTGTCATATACTCGTGCCGAAAACATTCTCTAAAAACTTTATTTAAGACTTTCGTAAAAGAAAAATCTTAGTAGAGTGACTATTGTGCATCACTGGACACCGAACAGACCACCCGAGACACAAGAATCTCATGTATCTCCCTTATGGATTCACTCAAAATTAGCTTTAGAATGTCTTAATTCTTTTTTCGAGCGACTATTATGCAATCCCGAACACTAAGCATGAGACCCGAGACACAAAAACCTTAAGTATCTCCCTCAAGTGATGTCCAAAGTATGAAAATTAACTCAAAATGGGATTCAGAATACCTTAATTCCTTTTCTGAAGTTAAATTTTAATTTATTATTAATGTAATAAATTTAGAAAAATGGAAAAACTCACTTTATGAATTTCCTGAACCTGAAAATTGAGTCAAAACACCTCGTGACACCCTTACAGGAAATCTGAAAATTTCCTGATTTTTATGAAAATATTGTAGAAATTTCCGTATAGACGACGCATTAGCACTGACATCAGCTACATGTGTTGCAGAAGGCGCACTGACGCTAGGGCGCGCGTCGCATGTGCCCGTTTGGTGACGCTTAAACACGCCCACTGACACTGGAGTGTGCGTCGCACACACCAGACATAAGTCCGGCAAGTATCGCATTGTTTACTGTCGGGCACGTGTATCACACACACTCGATGGTGAGGTGCATCTCGTCGGAAAAAGACAATTTTCAGTGAGTTTCAGGTCGACTTTTCACGCTCCCGGGCTCGTTTTTACCCTGTCTCTTAAGGTTATACATATTTATACTACTTTCATGCAATAAAAAGCAAGAAAAAACTAAGAAACATAAATTAAATCTCCAAAAATCTTATGGAGAGAAAACCAAAAAATCTTTGTTTTTAACCACCCGATCATGTCACCACTCTAATACCACATGTAGTATGTAACAGTACTTTAGTTACGTACCTTGGATCAAACGTGAAATGAAAAGAAATGAAGAAATGCGAAAATACCTTATTTCGGTCTCCGTAACTTCAAACGAGCTTTCCGAAGCCGAAACGAGCACTAATCCACCATCGCCTTCATGGGGACTCCTTTTAGGGACACGGGTAAGGTTTTTCTATAATTTTCTCAAAATGTAAGCTCTCTTAACGAGTCAGAGAATCCTTATGCTTACGATTAATCATATGAGCAACTGCAGGAGACCTTAACCTTTATATATAACTTCCATATTGAGCTTCCCCATTACAAGATCGATATGAGTCTGATCCACACTAATCGGGATCCATTTTCTACCTGAACTTTGACCCATTGATTTAGATCATTTATTGAGTCACTTTATTATCTTTATCTGAATCAAATTACTTAACATAACCGATAGTTTATTAAAAACTGAAAAATGCAATTAATAGCTATCCAACTTTATGGGAAAGGACAAAATTGTCCAACAATTGATTCAATAAGAAAGCAAGTTATAGAAAGAGGAAACAAAATGCAATTAGCGTCAATGTTATGTTGGTGTCTGGCACTGTTCTTGTATTGACTTTTGAGATTGGAGAAACATAGGCAAACTAACATTGGAGTGCACTAGACTAATCAAGTTTCGATTGTTTTGTTTTAAAGCTATTTGATTGTTTCCTATTTAAATTATAGTAATAATATTATTTTTCTTGCACGAATCTAGTTTTAAGGTTTTATGCTTATATAAGGCTATCTTATTGGTGTAATAGAAAAAAGGAATTATTGATTAATTATAACATCAGGAGTGATTTTCATTCACATCCCATCTTTTTTTAGTTTGACAATTCCTATCCTTCTTTTTTGTTTATAAATTTGTTTCTTAGATCAAACTTATCTTGGTAAAATGATACTTGATTGTTGTTCATATTGGTATTGAGCCTCACTAGTCATATTGGTAAGAGTCATATCACTAATACCAAAATGGTATACATTATTTAAGTATGTTCGATAGATTATAACGGTTTGTTAACAGCTCAAGGAGGAATCAAAAGCATGTTACCACCATTGTAGAAGCTGAATTGGTCAACATTTGGGACGTTAAATTTTATTGATTCATTTTCTATTTCATTTAATAATAAATTTTTTTAATTTCTATTGATTGTGTTTATATATAGGTTGAAGGTATAGCAAAGGTTATGTTGAAATTTGTGAAAAAGATCATCCTCTCTAGTTTTAGTGTACTTATAGCCATCATCAGTGATGTCAGTTCTTATTTTTAACAGTAGTTCGTTCATTGCAATATTGAAGAAGTATGGAGTGACTTATAAAGTGGCTATTACCTATCATCCCTAATCTAATAGACAAATAGAAGTTACAAATTAGGAATTAACAAAGACATTAGGAAGAACTTTTATAAAACAATAAAATTATATAATGAATTTTATGACTACAAGACAACACTACAAGAAAATTTGGTTTTAGCAACCAAATTCTCAGCAGCCATAGTAAAATGGTTGCCAATTATATATATTTTGCAACTAAAATTATTTGGTTGCAATATATAAGTTACGTATATTTTTTATCGACCAATTAATACTTGGTGGCTATAGATGGTCACTAAAACTTACAATTCATGGATAATAATATAACGACCAAACTT
>JANZLH020000157.1:2646298-2664590 GCA_026770325.2 Erythroxylum fimbriatum | reverse complement strand
AAACATAAAATTCAAATATCGTTGTTAGAATATATTTTTTGGTTTTAATATTTATAAGAATTCTGTTGCGTGTTTTTAAGAGCTACGAGTCTACCCAACAGGACACCAACCCTTCATTCCTGAGGTCAACTGTTCTTCACTTCTTCTTCTTTTTTTTTTTACATGAGAGAAATAGTAACCGATTACACAACGTGTCGCGGGAAACAGATCCCGAACAGTTCTTATTAAGAATTAAGATTCACGTCACCCCAGTCCAGTTTGTTCCAGTACCAAAGGTTTTATTTCCAAGCCAAGTTTCAATTCCTTCATGACTAAGTTAGGCATCCAATGTTCCTTGTGGTCTCACTCAATCAGTTAAACCATAAAAAGAGGTTGGTCGATTTTACGTTATCTTATTCAATCAATCAATCAATTCCGATTCTTGACTTTTATTTAGTAAAAAGCCGGTGAGAGCCAAGCTCTAGTATTTTTTTTAATCTTAAAAGATAAAAAAAATAAGTTTTTATTACTTTTAAAATTTTATTAAAAAAATACTCTTTATACTAAAAGAGTATCATTTAAAAATTAAATCGATTCGACTGGTTTAATCATAAAAATTTTAAACTGACTAAATTTTTTGATTTAATTTTTAACTTTTTGCTTCAATTTTATTTAATAATCTTAATTGTTAAAATCAATTAATTAATTAATTAAATGGTCAATTTTAGTAAACTAATCAATTTTTATAAACTACTAAAATAAACTATTTAAATTTCATTTAACAATATCTTTTTAATTAAACTTTTAATTAACTACAGTCTACTTCAATTATATTTTAAATTGTTCAAATTTATTTAATCTTTAATCTTACCGATTTATCTTCCGATCAGATTTTTAATATATTGCTAAAATGTCTAATTGTTCTTGTTAAGAATAGAAGCAATATGATTACTTTTAAAAAATCCCAAGTTTCAGTCGGGGCCGGCCCTGGGCAATGGCAGGGTGGACATCTGCCCAGAGCTATCTTTATAATAAGTAGAATTTTTTGGATAATAAGTATCTTAGCCTTTTTCTTCCCAAAAAAAAAAAAGTATCTTAGCCTTATTAGAATATAAATTACATAAAATATAGAACTCTCAGCAGAAAAAAAAAAAGAAGAAGAAGAAGGAGAAGAATGTTAGAGTGTCACATATTACCTAGACATGAAAATGTTAAAGGATTTTTAAATGGTAAGGGTCAACTATCCAAATAACTAGTTCTAGTTATTTGGACAATGGTTGACCCAAACCCAATTCTTGTTAGTAGACTCTACACTCTGCCCATATTAAAAAATTCAATAGTTATAATATCTATGACATCAAGAAGATACCTATCAGTTTTTCCTTCTCATCTGAATTGCTTTTGTAACTGTCTCAACAAATTTCATTTTCTTGTGCCTGTTCTCAACTTCATGTTGCTTTAGCTGAATTTGATTTTTATGTTTTTTGTGATTCAGCTTGGTAATTTTTCTTCGGAATCGTGCTATTTATGTTCTTTCTCTTATTCCTAGTTGTCATTTTGCATTCAAATCTTTTTTTAATCCTTTTGTATCTTCAGATTTGCCTCAATGACTGATTATCTATCATTGAATTCTGGCAGTCCTATGTTTTAGATGTTCATCCTTTCAACCCAAGGATCGCTATGAGTGCTGGATATGATGGAAAAACAATTGTTTGGGATGTATGTTTCTACGTCTGCATATTCTTTATGTTCATATTTTGTTACTTTCAAGTCAGAGCCTGTTGTTCAACTCTTGTCTGCTGTGTCATAGATATGGGAGGGAATTCCTATTCGGACCTATGAAATTGGACGTTTCAAGTTGGTTGATGGGAAGTTTTCTCCGTAAGTGAACTACATTCTAGACCATCATCAAAATTTTTATATTCATTCTTATTAATTAGATCAGCAGTTTACATGTCTACTTGTTTTGCATTGAGGTTTTAATTAAGTGTTATTGTTCCTGATTATTCATTTTTCTGATGCCACAGTCCAAGTAGATGCAATTTGAACTAGTTTTCTTTTGGCTAAATCCTCAGAATTTTTTCACACCTTGGCTCAAAATTTATCCTGGTGATGTGACATTAGTTTCTGTTGAACAGGGATGGGACATCAATTGTGCTTTCTGATGATGTTGGCCAGATATACTTGCTAAACACAGGCCAGGGTGAGTCTCAAAAGGATGCCAAATATGATCAGGTATAGGAAATTTTGATTCCAGTTCCTGGTCCTGTTTTGTTTTTTCCAGAATATAATTCGTTTGTGCTTTGATGTCTTGTGATTTATTTCTCTGTAGTTTTTCCTTGGAGATTATCGGCCCCTTGTTCGAGATTCTGCTGGAAATGTCCTTGATCAGGTATGTTCCTTGGCTATGAAATCTTTTGGTGAATCTGCTTTTGGGTGGCATAAACCTAAGTGCTCCATTTTAATTGCATAGCATCTTCTATTCATGTATCTTAATTCCTTAGGAGATACTAATTTTCCTGTAATTTTGAATTAATTTATATCAGAAAGAATTTTTTTTTGGTGGATAAACATTTTTGTATCATGAGTTGTGTTAAATTATTAAGAGTGTAAACTTATTTATTTTGTTTTTGATTACCTACAGTATGCTATCAAAAATCTTGTGATGAGCTTATTTTTGATGCAGGAAACTCAACTTGCTCCTCATCGGAGAAGTATTCAAGATCCCCTTTGTGATTCAAGTACGTTATTACCCTGACTGGCATGTACATAAAACTATATGGGAGGTTCCTGGATTAAATAGACATCATTATTTTTCTTTAATGGAACTTCCAGGTATGATTCCGTATCCAGAACCTTATCAGACCATGTTCCAAAAACGACGACTTGGTGCTTTGGGTCTTGAGTGGCATCCTTTGTCCATCAATTTTGCCATTGGTCCAGATATATTTTTTGGCCAGGATTACCAAATGCCTCCTTTGGAAGATTTGGACAGAATAATAGAGCCACTACCTGATTTTATGGATGCCATTTACTGGGAACCAGAAAATGATGTCATGACTGATGACACTGACTCAGAATATAATGGTGCCGATGACTCCACCAGTGAAGGTGAGCAGGGTGGTTTGTCTGACAAGTCTCCCAGTGATCCTGATTGTAGTACCAATGACAGTGACAATGAAGATAGTCAAAATGATGGCCTTCGCAGGTCACGAAGAAGAAGACACAAGACTGAAGTAAGTGGTGTTTTAGCTGTCACTCCATTCCAATTGTTCCTATGGGCCAACTAAATTATGACTTTTCAGGTTGAGTTGATGACTTCTTCTGGAAGGAGGGTCAAGAAGAGAAATTTGGATGAATGCAATGGCTCAATATCCAGGAGTAGTGGAGCAAAGAAGATAAAAAGTGACCGGAAAATATCTAAAAAGAAGTCTTCCAAAGTAAAGTCATCAAGACCTCAGCGGCTTGCAGCACGCAATGCCATAAACTCATTCTCAAGACTTAACGGAACATCTACAGATAGTGATTCTGATGATGACTCGGAAAATGATACCTCCAACAGTGAGTCTGATATGCAAGATTCATACATTGAGAGCAGTAGCTCTGATAGATTCCAAAAGATTGCACATATGGAAGGTAGAAAGCAGGATAAACATATACCCTTTGAGGCGGACAGAAAAGCAAAGCCTCAACCTGACAAACTCCGTGAAGGCCAAACAATTCCTGGAGATAGGAAAAAACTAGTCTTGAAACTTTCATTACGTGATTCTAAGAAACCTGTGTCTCCAGTTGACAGAAGGCTCACTGTTGAGAATAAGCCCGTTTTTCTAGCTTCACCTTCCACAGTCAATCATGAAGCTGGAGTTGACATGAATTCAAATAATCCAGAGTCATCTACCAGCACTAGATTTGGTTTGGTGCTCTCCAGAGACCAGAATATAATTGATAACAGCAGTCAGGAAAAGTTTGAAGACCATGGAGAGTATTTTGCTAGAGAAGGAAACCAAATTGAAGGGCAAGAGGTTAACAACCACACTTTGAAGCATTCCGTATTAGGAAGCTTATCACCAAATGACACGTATGTTGGTGAAGATGCAACGTCTGGTGCTCAGTGGGGAAGCATGTTTTATGTTAGTGGGTACGTTAGACCTGAGAGCTAAGTAGGATTATTTATACTAAAATATTGGTAAATATTAATTTCTTTTCTTGCAGGGATCATGCTCAGATTCAAGAAGATGTATTACACAATCAAAATACTGCAAGACTTGAGGAGCTTGGCTGTTTCAGTAGGATACAAGAGTCTTCATCATTTTCTTCATTAGCAGCTAGTAGCCTCCAATTGAAACGTGGTACATCAGCGGCCTTTTCTAGTGTCATCCACAATGAGGGAAATAATGATAGATATGGATCTGATAACAGCAAAAATGGGAATTCACTGGAAGTAAGTGAAGTTGCTGACTTGAAATTGGCAGAGAAAGCGAAAGAGATCCCTCCAACCAAATCCACGAAGTTACGAATAAAAACAAAAGGACTGTTGGCTGACAAAAAAAGTTCAGCTGAACTGAACCTTTCCAGACAAATGGATGACCCATACAGTGATGATGTTCATAAAAGAGACATGTCAATGAAACTGAAGGATGACTTGAATGGGTTTGATGGTGGTAAGAACTATCCTTCAAATGAAGCTAATCATCACAATTCAGGAAGTGGCTTATCTGAAGTTGCAACTGATGCAATTCACATTGCAGAGATGAAACCAGCTTCCTGGGAACCAAATTCGTCAACCTATAACTTTAGGTTGAGAGCAGGCCATGCATTGCCAGAGATGATCAATAATTCTAGTAATAAGGTCCTCTCAGAAGAATGGACATCAAGTTCAAAAGCAACCGTGAGACCAAGGTCTTCTAGAAACAGGAGAGTTAGTTATTATGATAATGACAAGTGGGGTTCGATAGCAAGCAAAGTAAATCAACCACTAAGAAAATTGTCCTGGTTGATGTTGTCAAAGCATGAGGAAGGTTATCGTTATATCCCTCAGCTAGGTGATGAAGTTGTATATCTGAGACAGGTATCACATCTTTTTCTTTCTGGTTTTCCTTATATGAATATAACTTCAATTATTCTAATTACGACTAATCTAATGCATAAATGTGGTAGATGAGAAAGATGTATTGAAATATTATCCTTCGGAGAAAATGTTGGACTTAATTCCAGGTAATTGTTGTTTGATATTATCAATCAATTTATCATTTTTTCAGGGCCACCAAGAGTATATAAAGTCGAGAGGCTCACGAGAGGAAGGCCCTTGGAGTGTGTTTAAGGGATGCCTTAATGCAGTTGAAATTTGCAAGGTGGAAAATCTTTGCTATGCCACTGTTGCTGGTTCTGGTGATAGCTGTTGTAAAATCAGGCTTAGATTTACAGATCCTTCATCTGGTGCATATCGTAATGCATTTGATCTGACACTTCCTGAACTGATTTATTTTCCTGATTTTGTTGTTGAGAAAACACGGTATGATGCTGCTATGAGTAGAAACTGGACAAAGGGTGATGAATGCCTGGTGTGGTGGAGGAATGCAAATGGGGAAGACGGTAGTTGGTGGGAAGGTAAAATTGTTTCCTCACAAGCAAAATCAGACAAGTTTCGTGACAGCCCTTGGGAGAAATATCTTATTCAATACAGTACTGATCCCCCGGAAGACCATCTACACAGCCCTTGGGAACTTCATGATCCTGACAGTGCATGGGAGCACCCCCATATCGATTTTCATATCAGAGAGAAGCTATTGACTAGTATTGAAAGATTAGAGCAGGAAGTGAGTAGAAATTGGACTAGCTTGTCTTTTGTGTCATCTTAACTCTAAACTTATATCTAAAAAATTTCAGTTGATCACAAGTGTTAACTTAGATCAATTGTGAAAGAATTAATCATTTTTTGACTATCTTTACTTCAAAATGTCACAGGATAAGTATGGGATCCAGAAACTAAATGAGGCTTCGAATAAGTTGGATTTCTTCAACAGGTAACTACCCTTTGCACCCCAGTGGGACAACCGACAACCTAGTAGCATATGCATATTGTATAAGGTTATGGGATTGAGTTTACTGGAGAAGATGCGAGGATGCATTGACCTTAGATTCTCTTGGATTCTGGCAGGTTCCCAGTTCCTCTGTATCCTGAAGTTATAAATTCGAGGTTAGAGAACAACTATTACAGGAGCTTGGAAGCTGTAAAGCATGACGTTGATGTTATGATGGAAAATGCTCAATCTTATTTTTTGAGAAATGCTGAGCTATCAGACAAGATGAGACGCCTGAAGGTTTGGTTCACAAAAAAATTGTCAAAGCTGGAGAAAGGTCTGTCATAGCTTGATTCTGATAATGTTTTTTTCTCACCTTATATTTTTCATCTGTCAATTCTTTTGTAAATGGAACACTCGATACAGTAGGGATGAGATGCCAGATGAAAGCATGGGGTTTTAATATTTTTTCTTTTCTTTTTTTGATCAGAATAGCACAGATATGCTGAAAGTGAATTGATGTAAGGGTTAATCCAGGAAAATGAAAAAAAAAATAGTTCTTTTAATGATCTATCTTTTGTGATATTATTAGCCCATGAATTGATAAAGCAATCAACTTTTGAGAGTCAAAGCATACATACATTGTTCAAGTAATGAGATTCCAATAGAGTAATTTTGCCCAAGTCTTATCAGTTTGAATGATCTCAAATGATCTGTTCATTATGAATAAGGTTTTTTCAGATTAATTGAACCTAAAAAGATTTATAAAATTTGAACCACAGCCTGATTAGTTAATCAAGTTTAATTAGTCAATGTTAAGCCGGGTTAGACTTTTTAGCAATGTTTTAAAAACGGAATTAGAAAGTAAATCAAATTTAATCGGGAATAAATCGTTATAAAATCTGTTAAAAATTAAATAAAATGAAAGAATTTAAAATATGATTAAAAGGGATTGGCGTATTAAATAATTTGAAGTTTAATTAAATAAAGATATTGTTCAATAAAAATAATTGATTTATAAAAATTTATTAATTTATAAAAAAACTGACTAATTAATTAATATTATTAAAATAAATCAAATAAAAAAGATAAAAACTAAAAAAAACAATTAAAAAGTTGAAGTACAATTGAATCCATCAAGATTCAAGATTGAATTTTTTTAATCATTATTACTTATAAAGGCACCGCAATGATCGTAGAATTTTGATTAGGCGGGCTTATCTTATGAGGCTTTACAGGTCCGTCTGATGAGCTTATCTATCAATCGGTTTCATAAATACACTGCGTTGCAAAATCTCCTCCTCCCTAAACCTAGTAGATCCCACATCCTTGTATTCGCCGAAAACCCATGGCCGGCGGCAAAATAAAGAAAGAGAAGCCAAGACCATCAAACCACTTCCAAGGAGGTATATCTTTTCACAAATCGAAAGGGCAACACATCCTCAAGAACCCATTACTTGTGGACACTATTGTCCAGAAATCAGGCATCAAAAGCACCGATGTGATTCTCGAAATCGGTCCCGGTACGGGAAATCTCACCAAAAAGCTTTTGGAAGCTGGTAAAATGGTTATTGCTGTGGAGCTCGACCCTCGTATGGTTCTTGAGCTTCAACGTCGTTTCCAGGGTACCCCTTTCTCTAATCGCCTGAAGGTATGATCTTTCTTAGGTTTTCGTAATTAATTCGGATTTTGTTTGACGGAGTGGAGTTAGAGCCTGTGATTTATGACGATGGATTTCAATTTCGTAGTCATTTAAGAACAAATTGGACATTCACCATACTGAGCAAGCTTTCAGCAAGATTGTTTCTTTTTCATGTATACTGCAAGCATGCAAAATCAATCCTCCTATATTTTTTTTTAATCTTTATTTTAAGATGTTATATGGTTTAGAATTGTTTGCGCTGTGAACGGAATGAAATTGATGTTTCAGGTGATCCAAGGTGATGTGCTGAAGACTGATTTGCCCTATTTCGATATATGTGTGGCGAACATTCCCTATCAAATCTCTTCTCCTCTCACGTTCAAGTTGCTGAATCACCAACCCTCATTCAGGTGTGCCATCATAATGTTCCAGAGAGAATTTGCAATGAGACTTGTGGCCCAGCCGGGTGATACTCTATATTGTCGGCTTTCGGTGAATACTCAGCTCTATGCTAGAGTTTTCCACCTTCTCAAAGTTGGGAAGAACAATTTCCGGCCACCACCCAAGGTGGATTCTTCTGTTGTTAGAATTGAGCCCAGGAAACCACGGCCCCAAGTGAACCCTAAGGAATGGGATGGATTCATCCGCATTTGTTTCATTCGGAAAAACAAGACTCTTGGTTCTATTTTCAGGATGAAAAATGTTCTTTCTTTACTAGAAAAGAACTACAAGACCCTGCAGGCACTTCAGGCCTCTCAAAGTAGTTCCTCTGAGATGGACATATCGGGACTTGGAGATCCCAAGGATGGTATGGACATGGATGAGGATGGAACAGATGATGAGATGGAGTTGGAAGATGGAGATACAAATGGCGAAGTGTCTGAATTCAAAGCAAAGGTTTTAGCAGTGTTGAATGATGGAGATTTTCACGAGAAGAGGTCTTCTAAACTCACTCAAGGAGAATTCTTGTACCTACTGTCCCGGTTCAATATGGCTGGCATACACTTCTCCTAATCTTCATGTTCAAGTCACTTTTGATCCATGAGAGATAGAATTCAAACCCAATTTTGTTCGTTTTGTTTGTCAACTTAGAATCTTATTTATAGTTGGTTATAATATTTAGTTCATTGCAAATGATTCCACATTTCGGCCTGAGCTTGTGTGTATAACAGATGGATAATATTTGTGTTGATGAAACTCTCCCCAATTTGTTCAATGATTCATGCCGCTTGTGCAATTTGCAAGTTGCAGGAACAATAAAAGTTAGTTGTGGTTTTCATCAGAAAGAATAAGAAAAGAAAAACCATCATCCCTTAAGATCTTGATCAGAATTCTGGTAGGGAGGTACTGATTATTACTAGAATTGATCAAATATCCCTTAGGTTTGAATACGGCTTGAGCTTGAGTTCGATAAGATTTAGGCGGCTTAAAAAATGATGTAATCTGATGTACAGTCAATTAAGGTTGAGTCCTGTGTAAAAATGGCCATAAACTACAATCACAAGTAAATTATATGTAAACAGTAATCCCTTACTAGGCTGACTTTTAGTTGAATCTAATCTATTTTTTCCCAAAATATACCAAGTGAACGATGTTTTGTTTTGGTTAAACCGCCCGGTATCTGGCACCAAATAGGCAATCGACTAGTCCGAATTCGAGCCAGGTAGGACCTTTTTGGGCAGCAATATTCTCTCTCACGAGTGTTTTAAAGCGACTTCATTCTCAAGACTCGAATTCGAGACCTTAGTTAAAGATGGAGGAGCCCATGCCGCACCAGGCACAAGTAAGGATCGGTGTTTTATGTATAGCATAAAGTGGCATTAAGATTTAAGATTACTGTAAACGTGAAATTGGACTTGACCGTATAAAATGCTGAGATGAAAATAAAAGACAGAGGCTGAATAAATCTCTGTGAGTTGTGACCTTTCTTGGAGACCAGTCCAAGGGAAAATACTTAGGTCCTTGGAAATCAACACAGCCGCCGACCTAATCGTTGATTTGCTCCCAAGGTTTGCTTCTCTATATCTCTCGGTCTCTCTTCTATTTTCAATCTAACCGTTCCGACGTCTCGTGGAACTAGGCTAGTACGATGCATCTGTCAGAATAATTTGCTACACGTACTGTCTGTTAAGCTTTCGATTGTTTTTTTTCTTTGGTTTTATGTGTATGTGTAGCTCACCGTTCAGCTTCTTGTTCTTTTTGGTGCCGGATGCTTAAATACTGCATCAATTCCCTTCTTTTAACTGTGTTTTGCCTCTGCAAAATTTGTGGGTAGAGTATCTGATTCACTTTTTTTTAAATGGGTAGCTATCTGTTTCATTTTTCTTCTTCAACTGATGAAATATTTTGAATTCATTGAATATATTCTGTAGGTGGAAATGGAAGCTCAATCTCAGGAGGGAATTCCTCGCGTTAAAGCGGTGCTTAAACTCGGCTCAGAGGTGTATTCTGTAAGTGCAGTGAAGGGTGGTCTCATCTCAGAGCAGTTGGCCTCAATGAAAGAGGAAAGCATGGGCATTTTGAAGGAATTCATCACGAAGCATAATGTACCAATCCACGTGCCCGATGAAGATCTGGTAGAGAGTTCCTCAGAAGACAATGACGATGAAATCTCCGACAAGTCTCAAGTTAAATCAAAGAAAACCAAACTTACCTGATTTGTTAGGGCTTTTACTTTGAAGTTGGTATTTGCATGGGAAGCTTAATTCGTCTGCTTCTAGCGATCTGGATAACTTCTGATATTGTGGAACATCTTGTGCTAGATGAATTTCTGACTTTTCTATCTTGGTTCAGTCGCGTAGTTGTATTCATATCAAAAGGATGAATTCTAATGTATGATTTTAGTTCTTTATGAAGCATATCAAATTTGGTTTGGATGAGATTTCTGGCATCACATTCTTCTTGTGCTTGTGCTAACAGAACTAATATTCCGAAGCAGGTCATTGCTCATTAGAAAGGAAGAATGGTATTCAATGTTGGCTTGGAGCTAAGGCTCTTAGTTCACTCAGAACATAAACCAACCTTCTCAATCGAAAATTTCAAGATGTATCTACAGCCTGATGTACAATAGTTAGTGTTATCCGGCAAATTAAAGATCATGCTAGTAATGCATTGGCTTAATGTCAATATCTCCATGTCTTTAAGAATAGCTCTTGCTTTATGTTTTACTGATTTCTCCGATTTAGAATCGATCATAACAACTTTGAGGATCAACGAGTCGTAACTCATTAGCGCATAAAGAAGGCATAAACTTTGTCCTCCCCCCTGCCTCTCTTGTTGCTTCAGATCCCTTCACTGTAGGCATCTGTTATAATAAAATCAGAACACACACCACTGAAAGAAAATAGGGTTTATCATTAGGCTTCAGGTCAAAACTATATGAGAATGGTCACATGATTAAGCATAAGTTTGGTTCAGTTTTTTGAGACTCCAAAATCACTTTTTTCTACAGCAAAAGTTATTTTAAGAAAAAAAAATGAGTGTTTTATTGTAAAATTCAAAAGCATCATTAGACTTCAGGTCAAAACTATATGCAGAATGGTCACATGATTAAGCATCGGTTTGGTTCAGCTTTTGGAGAGTCCAAAATCACTTTTTTTTATTGCAAAAGTTATTTTAAGAAAAAAAATGAGTTTTTGATTGTAAACTTCAAAAGCACTTTTGAAGTAGAAATAGTTTTTATAAAAGCTAAAATATAGCCTTTTCAAAAGTTAAAATTTGGGACTTTTCAAAAAAGTTCGAAATTTTAGCTTTTTCGAATAGACCAATTTGTGTCACTTACGTATATATCAAAATTTAGAATGTCTATTCCGTTTCTTTGACTTTCTTCTGTTCACTCACAACTCATCTTCTCAAGACACCCACGATCAACTCACGTGTTAGTTCGAATGCTATTTCATAATATTTTTCCTCTTCCCGGAATTTTATTCTAATAATAGTGTATTCTTTTGGTCTGCGTTTAACGTTATTAATCAATGTTTAAAATGACAAGTTTCATATCAAAGCCAACCTTTTAATAACGTAGGCTTAGAAGAACAATACCTCAAGCTGTTCCTATTCCTGAAGTTGGATCCACAAATCATGATTTGGACCCAAAATAAATATCATGGGCTTGCAATATTGGATTGTCTGACCCAAACATCCGAAACATAAAACAGACAACGCCCGCCCAGTATAGTCCGTCATAAGATAAAACCCTATAAACTGCAATCACTTAATAGTCTGGGGTTTGGTGCTCGTTGCAGAAGAAGCTAAATAGGCAACAATAAGAGAGATATAGGTTTATTCTTGCAACCATGGGTCGTATGCATAGTAGAGGGTAATCGCTTTCTCTGTATTTTGTTCTCTGGTCAGTAAGCATTAGGAATTGTGATGGTTTATGTGACGTGCGGTGGGTTTTAATGCAGCAAGGGTATTTCTGCTTCAGCTCTGCCTTATAAGAGGACTCCTCCAAGTTGGCTTAAGATCTCTTCTCAAGATGTAAGATTTTAATTCGTATCCTGTTGATTTCTTTGTTTTTATCTATCGTTTTCTATCGAGTTGTTGCCATGGAGATGTTAGTGTCAATAGCGAAGTGTTAGGACTTATATTGATTTGGTTGCTTGTTGATGAAACAATGCACGTGAACATTGTGAATTGGGGACTGTATGAATGAGATTGTGCAGTAGGATCAGTTCTATAAAGTGTGGAGGGGGGATGTTTGATTTTTTTTTTTTTGGTTGTATTTTGTATTAGGTGGAGGATAACATATGCAAGTTTGCAAAGAAGGGTCTGACTCCATCTCAGATTGGTGTCATTCTTCGTGACTCTCACGGTATTGCTCAGGTCAGGAGCGTTACTGGTAGCAAGATCCTTCGCATCCTTAAGGCCAACGGTAATTTGTCTATATTTTTTCTCAATCTGTATATTTATCCTTGATCTCTGAATGTGCCATGATAGAACGAGTGGAGAGGAAGAGAGATGGATTTTTTGGTCTTGATGTTTCCTTTCAAATTCTATGAATGGTGTTTTAGTTGGAGTGTCTAATTAGTGCCAAGGAAATCTTAGGTCATCTTGTTGTAGAAATCTTGAATTATCCTTAATTATTATAATAAAGTTAAGGTGTATCTTGTGTCAGCATTTGTTCAAGTGTATTTGGACCAAAATTACATGGTAAAAAAAAAGTTTGTATCTGTAAAATTTGTTTGATTATATTGTTATAATCTGATTGATTAGGCTTGGCACCTGAAATTCCGGAGGATTTGTACCATCTTATCAAAAAGGCTGTTGCAATTAGAAAGCATTTGGAGAGGAACAGGAAAGATAAGGATTCTAAGTTCCGTTTGATCCTTGTGGAGAGCAGGATTCACAGACTCGCTCGCTACTACAAGAAAACAAAGAAACTTCCACCTGTCTGGAAATAGTAAGTCCTATCACTGTGCTATTATGCAAGTCATTGATCATTACTTCAATGCATATTCAGAGAAGGAAAAAGTTAGGGGACCGTCATTTTGGTGTTTCTCATAGTAATCATGGCTAATATTGTCTAGATTGATCCCATTATATTATGGGCAGGACTAGTTGAGATAATATTAGTCATGATGTCTATGAAGACCCCCAAAATGATGGTCCTGTAGTCGGCTTCTTCAGAGAATATTGAGCCCCTTATCTGTACTTATAAATACATGCTTCCTCCTTAGTTGGAATATATTCAGGTTTGAGGGCATATATTCATTGACGTGCTTTATCTTAGAATTATGGGTCTCATTTTGAGTATCTTTCTCATCCAAATTATTCCTCCTATTAGTATGAAATATCTGCAGGATGATGATTTGAAATTTCTGATCTTTTTGCATTAGGTTTTAATTTTTAATTGATAGACAGCTTTTAATGGTTGGAGGTTCATTTCTTTGATTATTTAACCTTGTTGTCAAACTATGGAAAGCACCAGTGATATGCTATGTTAACTTATGCTTTCTTGACAGTTAATGGTGTTAGTACTTCATGCTGGAAACATGTATTATACTCCCCGATTAGATTACCTTGATATATTGCTTGCAGACTGGTGTTCTTTGAATTAGCCTTTTTCCTGTGTTTTTAAATCTCGTAGTCGTCTGTTTTATGTTTCTTTTTGCGCTTATCATCTGTTTAGTTCATATCCGTGTATTCTGATCTTTTTTATCCTCTTCTTTTGCAGCGAATCCACAACTGCAAGCACTCTCGTGGCTTAGGCTAGATATGTTTTCTTGACACTACTTGTGCTGTCATAGTTCATTAAAGTCTAGAAGCTCTTGTTATAATTTTAGGTTGGCACTGAAATGGATTCATAAACATCTTTAGTGTTGCGATGAATCAATTTTGGGTTTCCTTTATTATTTTCATTGCATATTTGCATAATATATTGCATGCTGCACTTTTTGCAAAATTTGCGTATTTTTTCATTGTTTAATTCGGATTAGCCACAAGTGCTACTTTTTAAATTTGATACTTTATTTGGTCGTCCTAATCTAGAAGGACATGAAGTCACATAATCGAATTTCTTCTGGTCTTTTATTATCTCCCCAAAGAAGTATACCAATGCTATGGAAAATCAATATAAATATAATCCTACTGTAGATAACTTCTACCTATATTTCTGTGCATAGGAATGAAAATTCAGAGTACAGTTCGAGTATCCCAGAAGTGAAACCCTGCAAGTTGAAGCTACAATAACTAAATGCAAACTAGTATTCAAATCTGAAAAATAACAGTAAACTGAAAGAACACAAGTACTAAGCACTCAAAAACAAGTGGATGCTTGTGAATCGAATGGAAATGCCATCTTTTCAGTGCTAATCAAGGTTTTATAGTAGCTCTTGCTCTACTGTAAAGTCAACATTTTCTGGCAATGGGAATACCAGTGGACTACTGCCTGCGAGTAATCCTTGGATGTTCTTTGATGAGGCGACTTCATATTGAGTCGGGAGGAGAAATAGAAATGCAACACACTGCATGTAGATTGGTTCCTTTTCAATTTGCACTGCTCTAGATTCTAGGTAGTTTTCACCATACCAAGAGAAACACAACACTTGTTAAGGAATTTCTATTCCACGACTTCTGAAGATCGGATCCTGCTATGTAATACGTGAAAAATGAATAATTTTATCAGAAACACAAACTTTACAAAAGATTAACAAGACAACCAATGACAGTCCTCAGAGTAATATATATTACAATCAGTACAAGAATTCACTAAACTATAGGGAGAAAGGATATTGATCAACACAGTATCCCCTAGATCTCAATTAGACAATTGATCTTCAACAAGTTACGCACTCCGCCAAGGCCCGATTGTTGTGTTGACCCTCTTTCTTGTAATTTCAGCACACCTTGCAAAAAAATGGGAGAGCTCGAATTTGCCAGAAAGTCGCATCTTTTGGGCCAGCACCTCAAAAGTATCGGGCTTCCCAGGAACAGAGAAATCAGCAGTAAACTTGTTGTAGTCAAGCTGAGGTGTTTTCATGCCTCTATCAATCATCTCCTCCAAGTATTTACAAGCCTCTTCTGTTCTTCCATGACTTATAAGCCCTCCAATCAAAACAATGTAGGAGTTATCATCAGGACAACACCCTTTCCTGCTCATCTCATTCCAAACTTCACAAGCCATTTCACAGTTTCTTGTCTGAAAGTAAGATTTCATAATCATGTTGTATGTGTGAACCGTTGGTACAACCCCACTCTGAATCATCCTCTTGAATATCATAACTGCATCGTCGGGCATTCTCCTAATAACCATCAACTTGATGAGGGCATTATACGTCCTCCCGTCAGGTGGGCAATCTTTTTCTTTCATCTCCTTCAGTAACTCGTGAACTATGTCCATTCTCCTCTGGTTACCAAACCCTGTGATCAAGCATGTGTAAACTGCAGCATCTGGCACGCATCCATAATCAACCATTTCGTCAAAATAATCAATTGCCTCTTTCATCATTCTTTGCTTACACAGATACCGAATCAAAATCGTAAAGCTCCAGAGATCTGGGGATGGACCCTTGGCTTTCATGACTTCAAACAACTTGATTGTATCAGACCTCTTTCTACACCTTAACAACCCTTCAAGCATAATGTTATGAGCAACAACGTCAGGCTTAAACCCCTTATCAATCATCTCATTCCAAATTCTACCAGCATCCATCAAATTCTTCACCTTGCACCATCCACTAAGTAACACAGTATACGTCCTTATATTGGGCTCAAACCTACCCTCAAACTTTCTAAAAAGCACTTGCGCTTCTTTCCCAAGCTTGGCCCTTCCAAGACAATCGAGCAATGAATTAAAAGTCTCAACACCAACTTTATACTTGTACCTCTTCATCAACTCAAAAATCGCAACAGCCTTCTTTCGCTCCTTGGCCTCAGCAAAGGCTCTCATTGCAATTGAAAATGTTTCCATTGTTAAAAGTCCCTTAACACCCATCTCTTCCAACAATGACACCATAGTCTCAAACTGCTTCGTCTTTCCTAGTATGTCCATCATCGAATTGTAAGTCCTCGAATTGTGCACAAAACCAGGCTTCCGCGCAGCCCAATTGAAGAACCTAAAAGCAGGTTTTCTGGCGTGACGAAACCTGTCCAATACTTGTATGACCAAATCATGAGATAAATTGATCCCACACTCATCGAGGACAGCCTCCATATTCCTATCAAACGCAAACAATTCATCGATCACCTTGCATACACGCTCTAACTCCTCAGGATCCACACTAGAGCCGAGAATTTCAACTTCTTTTTCACATGGGGACTCATTAATCTCACCATTATCACTAACTCCACCATCAGAATCTGCATCTACGTCACTCAAGCTAGAAAATTGTGCTTTCCCAAGCGACAAAAACGAATTTGTTAAACGAAGAACAGTTGATCGGTTTCCTGGCAATGGTTCTTGAAGATAAGAGGGGTGTGAGGAAAATACTGGAACGCGCACTTGCTCTTGGCGACATCGATTCGGTCCTTCTCTTTGTACAAGCTTCGAGGCAGCGTCGAGTTGGCCATCGCAATAGTAGTAGTACGGTTGGAATAGCGAGAAGTGACTGAGCAACACGGAGATTCTGGCGCGTCGTCTTAGAGAATGAGACATTCAAAGAGCCCTGAACGGAAGCTATTGAATGAAATTGGCCGGAGATGTGAAATGATGGCGGCTACTAGTTAGTGAGCGATGGCATATACAGGCCTACATCCAGCTGATCCGTTAAAATGCCTATAGTATTGCCCGATCTTACAGGCCTATAGTCCAGAATCTTTTTTTAAAAGGCTGAACTTGCATCAGTGTTTGATCTTTGAAGCGCTCTTCAGAAGCACCGGAACTCGTAGTCTTCTGAAAGTTCTGGATGAGCTGTGCGACTAACATCACCCAAATCCGTAGAGGTAGATTGCGTGCTATATTGCGTACGAATAGTAACAAGAAGTTTATATGATGCTTCAATTCTCTGCTTTCTTCCTACTGCATTCTTTAAAGATATATGGTATATATCTTATTATTTGGTTTTGACATTTTTGGATAATTGGATATTTAAAATAATATTGATGAGTTCAAAATTCGCATCCAAATCAATTGAATTTAAATTGAGCACGACTAGCTTGCTGGATTTTTGGATAGTGATTCAGCTGTAATAAAAGTCTATTTTAAGTGGTATATGTGAAGAAGATAAGCTTGTTGGATTTTTGGGATAATAGTTTAAGTGTGATAGAACTCTATCTTAAATAAGAGTGTGTATACATCATGATTGTGGTGTATTACGTGGGTGAGAGTCAAGGTTTACTGCTGAAATTTTCAGTGGTGTGGCCAAGGGTTTTTATTTGGCCTGTGTCTTGTTGTGGGTTGATTTAAGATGTATGGGCAAAGAATGTTCTAGGGTAGAAAATTTTATGAGATAGTGGGAGGTTGGACATATGCGACTTCATATGTGCATGACTCCTCCTCTAGATTTGGTGTATGTGCAACCTTGGTGTATATTGGACACAAGTGCTTGAGTAAATCACGTTATAATGGAGTGCAGAACATTTAAGGGCAGTGGTAGATTGGGTATGCGTGATTTCTTGGTTGCATCATTCTTTATTGGTTGTGCGTGATTTCTTTGTTGAATTGTTTTTGGTTGGATGTGCGCAACTTCTTGGCTGAATCGTGTTTCATTGGCTGCATGTGGTGTGCGTGTACAACTCCATCTTGGACAACAACGATTATTAATTTATTTCCTTATGGGCTGCGTATACTTTGGTTGGTGAATGTATTATCGGTGTAGCTGTGGCTTTGTGTTAGTGTTTATGTGAATCAGCTTAGTATCTTCTTTAATTCTCCAACGTAGATTGGAACTTGGGAGCTGAATTTATCGAGAAGTCCTTCCTTCTTATCTCAAGTGTATTTAGTTTTCGTTCTTTATTATTCTAATCACTTGAGTTATTCGTTTATTGTTCTTTCGTTAAAAGATTGATTGAGAAAATCCTCTGTTGGGGTTAGTAAGTGGTGGTCGTACTATTTGTTAAGTCAAAATGACTTTACGATTAATAATTTTGATGATAAACAAAAGCAGACGAATGAAAAGCAGACGGAAGATAAACAAAAAAGCAGACGAATGAAAAGCAAACGGAAGATAAACAAAAAAGCATACGGAAGATAAATAAAAGCAGACGAATGAAA
>JANZLH020000157.1:2605895-2616286 GCA_026770325.2 Erythroxylum fimbriatum | reverse complement strand
ATCAAAGTATAAAAGTCCCAATTAACAACAAAGAACAATGCTGGAAAATTGGAAATAATGGAAAACTTGGCTTAAAATCTATCTAACTTTGCCTTTGCCATTCTTAAACTATAACCATCAAAACCTATCTCAATTTTATCAATTATTTTCAAGAATCTCATGCCTTAAAGACATCCACAAATTCTGATTTTCCTTAGGCTTTCATAACTAATCTTCTTTCCTTTACCTCTAGGATTGATCATAATGCCTTGGCTTTTCGTCTACTTATCTCAATTCACCTTCTTTAAACACATTAAACACAAAAACCCTAATTCCCAAGTGAATATCAATGCTGGATTTTCTAAAGAATACAAAAACTTGCCTTAAAATCTACCGATCTTTACTTATACCTTTCCTAAGTCATAACAACCATAACCCCTTTCAAACCTAGTCAAACTTGTCACAAAACCCACCTTATACACACTCACTACAATCTGATTTTTTCTCTCTTTTCATCTTTAAAATTCTTCTTCTTTCTTTTACTCTTAACAAAACCTCTTACAACTTTCCTTTCTAAACAAGAAAGGCAAACTTCTAACAAAAACCATGAATTAACAAATGATACCAATGCTGAAATTTTCAAGGGATGAAACAACTTACATTTGAAACTAATCTAACCTTCCCTTTTCTTCATATTTACACTACAAAGCACCATGTTTGAGCAAAAATGCAAAACTCTCACATATTCACTATGCTGGAATTTTTCAAGATTGACGAAACTTAGATTTCAACCTACTGAACCTTACATATACCTTGCCTAAGCTATCACAACTATAACATACCTTCAAACTTAGTCAAAATTGTCGAAAGTCTCACCTTACAAACACCCACACAAATCTGATTTTTGCGTCAACTTTCATAACTCTTCTTCCTTCATAACTTACTCTATCAACCATCATTTTGAAACAAGAAAAACAATAAAACCAAGAATTAACAAAAGAGACACATGCTGGAATTTTCCCAAACCTCCATTATTCTTCTCTTTTCTTTCATTCAACAACATAATCACTCTCCAACTACAATTAAACTTCATCAAGGAATAAAAGTCTAATTAACCAAGGATAGTGTTAAGTCAGAATCGAATTCACGTTTAAAATAATTTTGATGATAAACGAAAAACAGGCGAAATGAAAAAGAAGACGAAATACACATAAACAAAAATCAGACAAAGAAGGAAAAACAGACGGAAGTTTATGCAAAGCAAAAGCAGACAGAAGCCTTAGCGGAAAAGTAGACGATGTCAAGGCTTAGCGAAAAGCAGACAATGTCAAGGCTTAGCGAAAAGCAGACGATGTCAAGGCTTAGCAGAAAAGCAGACGATGTCAAGGCTTAGAGAAAAAGCAGACGGAAGCCTTAGCGAAAAGCAAACGATGTCAAGGATTAGCGAAAAGCAGACGATGTCAAGGATTAGCGAAAAAGCAGACGATGTCAAGGCTTAGCGAAAAGCAGACGATGACAAACGCTTAGCGAAAAACAGACGGAAGTTTATGCGAAGGAGAAAAACAGACAAACAATGTCGGAAGTATCAGTCAGTAGAAGTTACAGAGAGCAACTGCCTAACCGTTTCTTTAAAGAATGAAGAAGCAGTTATTCAAGAAGCAGTTGGAGGCTCAACTATAAATAGAGAGTCGAAGACAAAGACAAAGACTACTGAAAAAAATCTGAACGACTGAAAGACTGAACTACTGAATACACGAGAGATATATTCTCATATACTGTAAAAACTCGAGAGAGTTCTGTGCAAAACTGTTAGAGCATTATTCTGTTGTAAACAAGCTCTAGTTATCTTTCTATTGTGAAAGTGATACAGATAGCCTGAGGAGGCTAAGTGCAAAAGAGTACCTACTGTATTGAGACCTAAAGAGGCTCTTCGAAAGAATACTTTGTACACGATTGAAAATAGTGAAAACTCAGAAAGTACTCTGAAGACTGGACGTAGCCCACGGTTTGGGGTGAACCAGGATAAAATTGCTGTGTCAAAACTCTCTTAACTTTCTTTGTTATTTACTTGTGATTTTGATTTTTCAATTACAAAGTTATAGTAATTCTGATTAAATGAGTGTTGTTTAGAAGGAAGGGTAAAACGAAAAAGTATACACAATTCAACCCCCCTTCTTGTGTGTTGATTCACGTTGTACTAACTTGTGATTAACTTCAAATTTGTCCTGATACATCCATATAGTTGATGGATTCATTTCTTAAACCTAAGATTGTCTTGTAGTTGTATTCTGTGCTTGAAAGTTCTTTTAATCTTAATCTAATGGTGTAATTCATTAATGAACTGGTATGCTTCTTACAGTACTTCTAGTTAGAGTGATTACAACAGGTGATATTGTTTAATATTTTCAACTTCATATGTGCTATTACGAGAACTAGATAGCAAAACATTAAGAAATTTGAATTCTCTTGGTTAACATTTACTGCAAGTTGTTTCAAAGAACATATGTTTCATGAATTTAGTGTTGTTGAGTTTGGTTATTTGATCTTCCGCAAATATTATCATTCATCTATTCAATTCAAGCAGCTCTAATTCTTTTCAATAACCCATTTTGCTCCCTTCATATTGAAGCATCAATAGTAAACGTAGAGTTTTATTGATCAAATTCTTCCCAATAATACAGTGTTCTATTGTTGAATTTTGTTTAGTTCTATTGTTGAATTTGGTTTGTTAATTATGTCTTAAATTATTGTTCTTATTATTTTCCAGAAATATCTTGTGATTTACTATGGAGGAAACATTTTTAATTTCAAATTGTTAAAATACTGTATAAGATTAGTGGCACACAATAAAAGAATTCTTATTAAATTCATCGTGGTCATAATTGTAAACATTTCTTAGTAATACATTACATAAGTTTGAGTGAACCCATTTGTTACTAATTGAGGTTTTAGTCTTTTAATTGATTCATTTGTTCTATGCTTCATAATGAATGATAAAGCAAACACACGCAAGAGGGGGGTGTATTGTGTGTGACAAAAAAATTTTGCAAGTTCTTTCAATTCGTATAATAAACATATCCTAGTTAACGAATAAAAATAGTAGGAGCATGTCAGACGATAAAGCCTTTTAAAAGACAGGAGCCTGTTAGGTAATAGGAGTCTTTTGTAGGATAGGACCCTGTTTAAACGAAAGAAGTCTACTGGATGATAGCTGTTAAAACAATTTAAAAAAAGCAAGCACCTATTAAAACTGAAGGGAATCTCTTGCAAGTTTAAAACGAAAGGAGCCTCTTATAAAAGTGCAGGAGCCTCTTGCAGAAAAGAACACACACACAATATATTGAAAAGACGCAGTAGATTTATACTAGTTCCGATTACAATTCAAGCCTATGTCCAGTCCCCAACTATCCAACTTGAATGTTTCACTATAAGAATTCGAGTATTAAATTTGACGAGTCTCTTCAAGCTCACAAGTACGTATTTTTTAAGGTTCTCCAACTTTCCACACTCGAAGTGTATAACAAGTTTTAAAAACTCGTAGAAAAATAAATGTAAAATCAAAAGTAAGTTCTCAAATAACAATTTCTCTCTTGATAAAGTGATTTCACTTTTTAAAGTATAATAAGAATGATATGACTCTCAATAATTTAAATGATGCTCAAATGTTTTGGAAGTTTGTGTATGCTCGTTACTTCACAAGTGTTGTTTCTCTTCTTTAAATAGTCAACTTCCTCAACTAGCCATTGGTTCATCTTAATTCTAAGTTGACTTTGGATTTTCAATATCATCTCTGTTGGAACAAAAATTTCTGGAGCTAATTGTTCAAAAAGGTAAAAACCTCTTGGATGTTAATAAGAAAAGTTTACTAACAAGGTTCCTGCAAGAAAGGAAGTAATTTTCTTATGATTTGATTTCCTTTAAAAAGAAATATCGTTATCTATACAAGGAAATAAATTCAATTTGAATTTTAAAATATTATATAGTTATCATCAAAATCGTTAAATATAAACCTTGAGCTAACAGTGAGAACTAATTTACAGTTTACATGTTTTTTATTCAAAGGTAGATCATTAAGCTCCCAACTTCCATTTTTTGGTTATGGCTTTCATCTTTTCCCCTATAGTTTTTTTTTCCCTTCCTAAGATCATTAATAGCTTCCTTCCATCCCTATGGTATAGTCATGGAATGTAAGGAAGCCAAGAAAGCTCGATAGGAAAGAGATAGTGAGTTATAAGAAATAAATTTAGAGATGGAATATTAAGTATATGATCTAGCTCCTTTCCTAACAATTATAGGAATGTCTTACAAAAGTTATTAAAATAAAAAATGAATCATAAGTAGGAAAGATAGATAGATTACTTAATTCCAAATGACTTGAGGCTACTGTGTTTGTTGTTTGGCTAGGTAAAGCATTCAAATTTTTTCTCATTAGTGAGTTATAAGAAATAGATTTAGAGATGTAATATTAAGTATATGATCTAACTCCTTTCTTAACAATTATAGGAATGTCTTACAAAAGTTATTAAAATAAAAAATGAATCATAAGTGGGAAACATATATTGATTACTTAATTCTAAATGAGTTAAGGCTACTGCATTTGTCATTTAGGGTATTCATATTTTTTTCTATGAGCATATCTAATAAGATCAATTCTATCTAATCTCCTAACTGCTCTATTAATAGGTTCACTATCACTCTCATGCTTGTTATAAGGTTCACCATCGTTGTCATGCTCCCCTTACCTACTATAGTAAATTGGTAGGATTATATTCAATTCTTAATTCAATATATCAGTACATCTAGTTTCTATGGTATATTACTCCTATAGTTTACCCTTATTAAAGGATGTTTTATGACTCTTTTCAATGATGGGTATTAATTCCTTTTTAAAAAACATAATGCTTCTATTGTTCTCACTGCTCTAGGTAGACTTTCAATTTTCCTTATTAGTGCTTCCACTTGAGTTTCTATGAGTAGTTTAATTGCAAACTGTAGTAGGTGAATTCAAGAGTTTAGATGACAGGGATTTCAACTACCTATTTATTAAATTGTATATTTTGTTATCTTTATATTAAATTATGGTATTTTGTTATTTTCTATATCAAATTCTATAACTTGTTTCAATTTAATTTTCTTTTTGGTTTGATGAGGTGCATGTAATTTCCTTTTTGGTTTGATGAGGTGCTTGTAATTTTGATTTGTTGGAAACTAATAGTAAAATTCTTTGTAATGAAGATGTTGGTAAATTTTAAGTTTCACTATAGTGGAGTATTGGAAGAAATGAAAACAACAAATATGTTGGAGGCAAGATCAAATGGAAGAAGGATATTGGTGTTGATGAACTTAGTATGCCAGTACTAAACAAAGTATTGAAAGATAAAGGTTATAGAGTTGTATCTATGTTTTAAAAATTTCCAGAAGAGTCAATGAGCTGCTTGAAGGAGTTGAGTTTACATTATTATAAGGACATGTTCTGAATGCTTCAGTGTATGGAAGAATTGAAGAACAACAATCTTGAAATCTATTTTGAGCATGGTTATGATAATCCTATAAGTGATGGTGAAGAAATTGGTTGATATTGACAATGAAGAAGGGCTATTCCAAGTTTAGGTGGAATAAGATTATGAAGATTTTATTATTATAGAGATGATTGAATTTGAAAATGATATGGGTGATAATGAAATTTATGCAACTGAAAATGAAGAATATGTTACTACAAAGCTAATAAGAAGAAATATGGGAAGAAGGTATGTAGTGGGTTTAAATGTGATGGTGTTGTGGATGAGGTTGGAAGCAATGGAAAATGTAGCAATGAAGAGCAAAATTATTCAAACAATTCACAAAGAGAAGTAGAAAGTTCACATGGTTGGTTTAGTGAGTATGAGGACAGTAATGTTAAAGTTTAATCACCAATATATAGTGATGATGGTGGGTGCGAGGCCTCTGATAGAAGGAAGAAATGTGTTGTTTTTAATCCAAAAGTGGATATGAAAGATTTTTAGTTTGGATTTGACATGAAGTTTAAGGTTAAGGTTCAATTTAAGGAGGTAATCAGAAATTATACAATTACAAATGGATATGATGTTTCAATAACAAGATTTAGATGTTTCAATAACAAGATTTAGTGTGAGAATGGAAGTTGTTTCTGATCCACAGTGTCCTTTAAGGGTTTATGCTAGTTGTGTTGGAAATAAAAAAACCGTTACAGTAAAGATATTAGAAAACAAGCATACTTGTAAGATAGTGCAAAGAAATAAGCAAGCTAGTAAGAAGTGGATAACAAATCAATTCTTACACAAGTTTAGGAGGAGCACGAATTAATCAATTAGCAAGATGATAGATGATATATAAAGGAAGCAAGCATTACAAATGACTAAATCTCAATGTTATAGGGCCAAATGGGAAGCTATTATGATGCTACAAGGACTAATGAAAGGATATTATGCAAAATTGTGGTCTTATAAGCAAACATTGCGACAAGTCGATAAAGAAGGACAACTCATCATCCAAAATGAACTTGATAAAAAGTCTAGACAACCATTGTTTAAGAGGTTTTACATGGAATTTAGTGCAACGAAGTATGGCTTCCTTGGTAGTTATCAAAAAATAATAGGGCTTGATGGATTTTTTAAAGACATTTTTTGGAGGTGCTTGGTTAACTACAGTTGGGCGTGATGGAAACAATCAGATGTACCCTGTATGTTGGGCTATAGTTGAGGGAGAGAATTATCAATCTTGGCATTGGTTTTTAAGTCTTCTTGGTGATGATTTAAACATTAGTGGGAATTCATGAACATTTGGAAATGATCAACAAAGGTCAAAATTCTAATATCGGTACTATTTATTAGTAAATGTGTTTTGAATTATTATATTACATTATAATGTTTTGTTTTTGTTTTTATTTTAAGGTTTAGTAGATGCATTGAAAAATCTCTTCCTAAAAGTAGACCACTGAAAATTGCTCTACATATGTATGCCAATTGGTCAAAATTGTATAAAAGCCCTACATACAAGAGTTTATTTTGTCTAGCAGTTAATTGCACGAGGGAAGTGGAATTTGATGAAATAATAGAGCAATTAAAGAATGTATCCAAAAAGGCTTAAAATGACTTCAAAGCAAGGAATCTTGACATTTTTGTGAAAGCATTTGCCTACATAAGGACAAAGTGTAAGATTGTTCATAACAATATGTCAAAGGCATTTAATGGATTCAACTGTGAAGTATGATCAAAAAACTTGATTAATATGCTAGAGGATATTTGAGTTGCTTTAATGACTCAAATTAATGAAAAAAGAGATATGATGATCAAATCCACAGATGAAATATGTCTAAGGTGAGAAAGAAGATAGAGACTGCATAATGGGAAGCAAGGCACTGTATTATTAGGACAAACGGAAGTTCTAAGTTTGAAGTAATGTATTTTGAGATAAGTTCATTGTTGATTTACAAGCAAGAACATGTCAGTATAGACTTTGGGAATTAACAAGAATCCCATGTTAGCACATTTGCTTTTATATCAAATCAAAGGGAGGATATTAATGGGTATGTGACTTGATTCTATAAACATGAGTGTTATTTAAAGAGTTATCAGTATGCTATGGAACTCATTAGAAGTCCAAAATTCTGGCTGAACACTGAAAACTTACAACTCATATTATATCATTTGATTAAAAAGATGCTTAGAAGACCTAAGAAGGCTATAAGAAGGGATAAAGACGAAGAATTGCAAAATCCAAAAAAGTTGAGCAAAGTTGAGTACTCATAAGATGTCAACATTGTTTGAAGTTGGTTACAATAAAAAAGGACACAAAAATAAGGACCAACCTTCAAGACAACCTAAAATTGATGAGGTAATTATATACTGATGTATAATTATGTTCGTGATAAATATTCTTTAAATATCTGATCATTCACTTCAAATTCTACGTGTATAATATAAAAAAATGAGGAAGAAAACCAAAAAATATGACATCTACATCTAACATTGCCAATGGTGCAAGAAGAAGATATAGACAATCAGTATTTATAGGACCAACACTACAACATCTATTTTAT
Organism: Erythroxylum fimbriatum; assembly: GCA_026770325.2. Taxonomy (NCBI): domain Eukaryota; kingdom Viridiplantae; phylum Streptophyta; class Magnoliopsida; order Malpighiales; family Erythroxylaceae; genus Erythroxylum; species Erythroxylum fimbriatum. Next base: position 2,608,251 of record JANZLH020000157.1, on the reverse strand, counting down.
GAAAGGAGAAGAGGGTGGTGAGTGAATATTCATTTTTAATTTTAGTTTTCCATCAACTTTTTAATAAATCATAAACATTTATATGTATACAAACTGCCCAAGGATATGGAGTATCATTTTGAAAAGTTAGTGGGGATACTTATTTTATGGTATGTTACCAAATTGCTAAATTTGCATAATTTTTTTGTTATTTATTCCTAATTAATCATAATATACTTTCCATTTATGAATGTTTTATAGATGGGTGGAAGTCAATCTCAAGTGTTCGAATCAACTCATGCTTCTCAAAATTCAAATCCTCAAAGAACAACTACAACCTAGAGGAGATACAAATTAAAGGATAAAAAAATCAACTCCAACAAAATGTCAAATTATTGATGATGAATCAATAGCAAAATGAGCCATGCTTGAAATATGTGTTGTGATTTTGATATGTATTTCAACCGTGTGTTATGACATGAATATGAATATCTATTTGACACTTTGTTCTATGATTTGGATAGGGATAGGGATGTTTGACTATAGTGGATAATTTGCTTGAATATGGATAGAAATGTTACAATGTCTTGAATAATTGATTTGGATATAGATATTAGCCATTCTCAATTGCCACACATTACATGTCTAGCTGAATGAAATCTCTTATGCTTTGCATTTCAAAAGAATTTTGCTTCCGAAAGCCATCATTTCTGTATTGGTATATTAACATTACTAGTATGTTAAAGAGAAAAGAAAAATGTAGGCCAAAGAATATAGTTATTATAATCATAACTTGTTTAAATATTAATAATATTAACTTAAAGGTACAAAAACAACATGCTTCAACTATTATAGATTTCTTATGTTCACAGTGAGCATGTGCAACATATCAAGAATATAGGAACTAGGACCATTAAACGGTTAAGCAACAATAAGTGATCTCTCATAATCAAATACAATCAGAACAAATCATGTACATAATAGGGGCCTATTAAATGCAACGCCTTCCCATTTTGTTTTACTCTTTCACATATTGTTGCACTTCAGGTTCATTTTAGGAAGCATAAGAAATCTAGGATATATAGTCATATGGAGACTTCAAAATAAAAATTAAAACACAAATATCATACTTATGTCAAAATTTGAAATATCTATGAATTAAAAAATAAACACATCTCTAGCACATAATAATGTACTTGTGGATAAAAGTCTTACCCCAATGTACGAAAGATGTTTGGCAAAAAAATTTACAATAATAAAGCTTCAGATTTTTACCATGACTACATACCTCCAAGACGCCTACAATTCTAATGATAACATTAATATCATATAAGCTATAATTGAAATACTCATAATACATTAATAAAACATAAGGGCAATACTCACATTTGTATTATTAAATTGATAAAAATGATGATCAATATTAGGCTTAGCATTTGATATCTGTAGCTTAATCTTGTAATTACAATTGGGACAATCAGTATAGAAAATATGAAAAAACAACTCAAGATTACGATATCCATTATATATAATAACAACAAAATTACAAAACTTGTTTTATTGTTAAACATAATGCCTTCTCTTAGCAAAATTGAGAGTATTTCCTTTCAGCTTTTGCTATGTTGTTGAAACAACAATAAATTGGATTCTTAAATCTATTAACAATGACTTCATGCTCTTCTCATGTCAAGTATGTACCAAGTGTAGATGCAGTAAAAGCCACATAAATTTTACTTCCACCCATTTTTCTATAATACACACAATGGTTAATTATGATTAAATGAGTTACAAGAATCTTAAAGTTAGTACATACTAATACATCAAACAATCACAAAGTTATCCAGAGCTACAACATTCCTACACACTGAAAAGTCCTCTCAGTTCCTCTTCATTGATATTCTCTCTAAGATTGCCAATGAATAGGGTATTGCATAGAGGATTATATTTTGTATTCAACATAAAATTGGTAAAAAGGAAAAGTGAATGAGCCTCTTATATCATGATGAATTGCTCTATAAAGTCACTCCTTTATAGTAATTACTATAACTAAAATAACATATAGGAGAAAGGTATAAACAACTGTTATAGTACAAGGCAAAATATATGTAAGATAAACATGTGTCATGACAAAGCAAATTTTGCAGCTAGTAGACCAAGTAAAACTTAATCCAAGAACATGCATGAATTAGAACACTAACACATAAATAGTAGAAACAAAAGCAATAGGCATTACATGTTGGGCCCCGATTTGCATTAAGCATGTTTAAATTATTTTGAGGTTTTAGTTTGATGATTTTTAATTTGGTTGGAATAAATTGAGGATTTTATTGTGTAGGTTATGATTATTCAATGAAGGATTTAGTGAAATTCGATTTGT
>JANZLH020000157.1:2553720-2565276 GCA_026770325.2 Erythroxylum fimbriatum | reverse complement strand
ATGTTACGGTTTGATCTAATTATAAGGTATGAGAATTGAATCTCATTTTGGTTAAATATAAAATTGATATGAATTTTATAAAAAATTTAAACTCTCTACCCTCGTAAGCTAACTTTTAGAGTGTGATTCTCCTAAAGTCCTCGTCAGAAACAAGAGACCAATCATGCTACATTGCAAAAAAAAAGGAGTAAAATTTAGCGTGCAGTGAGCGAGTGAGTGTAAAAGGTAAATGGTGGGCTGAGATTTGCTTTCTGAGTGGTTTTTCTGTTCTGTGGTTCTGTTATCCGACGAACCCCAGAAGGGAAAGTTCGTCCCCCGAAAGACCCTAATTTCAAATAAAGCCGTTATGATGTGGACGCCCATCAAAAACTGTCCAAATCCAAAAATTTCCGTTCATTCTCCTTCTTTTGAAAACTAACGTTCCACAGATTCCTTCACTTGCTCTGGCCATTCAAACATCAAATGGAGCAAGGTAACAACAACAACAAGCCTGCGCACTTACCAGAAGAATGCTGGGAACTGATCTTTAAATCCCTAGCCCACCATCGCCACTTAGAACCCCTCTCTTTAGTCTCCACTCGATTCCTCGCCATCACCAATCTCCTCCGCCGCACTCTAACCGTCTCCTCTCTCTCGGCCCCCTTTCTACACCGTATAATTCCCAGATTCCCTAATCTCACCCACATCAAAGTGTGCGACTTTTACGGAGACCTTGATTCTGTTCTCGACCTAATCTCTCTATCTGGATTAGATATTGAATCCCTCGATATTTCAGGCCAATCCCACTTCCCTTTGGTCGGTCTGCGAAGGTTGAGATCGAAAGTGAGGAATTTGAAGAGACTTAACTGTTCAAAGATGGGCTCTTTGCGAGATAGTGATCTTTCGGAAATTGGGTCGTTGTTTCCGATGCTTGAGGAGCTCGATATCGGTTTTCCGATGTATAATTCGCGTTTTAACCCAACTGGGTCTTTGAGTTTCGAGCGATTTGCTGGAGTTGTGACCGATGAGGGGGTGCGTGATTTGTCATCGAAGATCAAGAAGTTGCGTAAGATTGATGTTTCCGGTAATCATTTTATTACAGATAGGTCGCTGCTTGCGTTGTCTTTGAACTGTGGGTTACTTAGTGAAGTAGTGATACGTGACTGTGATTTTATATCTCAGAATGGGATTGGTATGGCTATGCGAAGTATTTCTGGGTTGAGTTCAATTTCGTTGGATGGAATTGGAATCCCTTCTATTGATTCGTGTTTTGAAGCATCGTTTGCTTATGCAAAATGTTTGAGTGAGCTTGATCTCTCAAATTCGATTATCTCTGATGAATTACTTGGTTTAGTTGCAGAATCCTGTCTTCCACTCAACAAGCTGACTATCTCCCATTGTTATGATTTCTCGTTTGTTGGAGTCTCTTGTTTGCTGAGCAAGTATCAGTCACTTGGATACTTGGATCTTGAAGGAGCTAATTTCCTTACAGACGAGTCCGTTATTGAGCTATCCAATTATCTTTGTAACTTAAGCTTTATAAACCTCAGTTTGTGCTCTAGACTAACAAGCTCAACCTTCTTTACACTTATGGAAAACTGTCATTCATTGGAAGATCTCAGATTGGAGAGGACTAATCTTGGCGTTGAACATATAGTGAAATATTCAATCAATCGTCGAGTTAAGTCTCTAAGCTTGACAGGGAATAACAACCTGAGTGATGAATGCATAAAAGATATTGCCTTGTCTTGCCCTGGATTAGAAGTGCTAAAGATCAGTTATTGTCCTTCTATCACAGAAGAAGGGATCAAAGAAGTTGTGAGAAATTGCAGGGAAATCATTCATTTGGAGATGAACAGATGTTTGGGGATAAAGAATACTGATTTAAACTTTGAACTTCCTAAATTGGAGATACTGCAAGCACAGGGACCAGGAATGGACGATGAAGCATTGGCAGCGATTTCAAAAAAATGCCCTGGATTGTTGCAGCTGGACCTGGAAGGTTGCCTGAATGTGACAACAAAAGGGGTGACCCAACTGGTGCAAAACTGTAGGAGATTAAGGGAGATAAGTTTGAAATGGTGTGATAATGTGAAAGTTGATATTATATATTTCTTGGTGTCCTCAAGGCCGTCACTAAGAAAGATAATTCCGCCACATGGATTTTCTCCATCTCATAATCAAGTAACATTCTTCTTGCGACATGGATGTTTACTTTGCCAAGGGTAGCTTCTGGAGCACTTCGAAATCTATTTGGCTGAACTGTAAAGAGTTATTATTTTCTTGGATTAAATTCTTTGCGATGTTCAATTGTAATATCTTGAATTGATACTATCCTGAAGCTTTTTCCTTTTGGTTTTCAATTTCATTTTTCCTAAGTTTGTTTGATCAACTGCAAAGAATCTTTGTGGTGTCCACATCGGCCTCAAACATTTTCCTTTAATTTTTATCTTTTCTTGCACATTTTGCAGACTAGGCTGATTGAAATGTGTGCAGGAAGGGCTTACAACTTTTTGGGTTTTCGGTTTTCCACTGTAACATGTCCATTTTCTTCATTGATCAATTTCCGTTTGGTGACAGGCTCTATACTTCAGCTAGGGTAATGTCTGCACATGCCGCAAGTGTTGACGCAATCCTTAAATATCTAAGCAGCCTTATGAGTTCTCCTTATGGTTATGCCAGCTTTTCAATAAATTTCTTTCTATTGTCTTGACAATAAACTCCTGCATTTATCATACTTTATGCCAAGGCTTTTGGTGACTGGAGTTTTATCCAAGTGATTAAGCTGTTTCTGGAGAACTTTTTCTTTTTTTTTTTGGATTCAAGGAAATCTCACAGGCGGGCCAAGCGGGCTCACCTCTCAGAGGGCCAAGTGGCTACACCCTAGCAGAGGGCCAAGCGGCTACATCCCATCACAGAGGGCCTCACTAGTTCTCCATCTATAGGTAAAACCCCGGCTGCCCCAGGCTCTTACAAGAGGGGCAACCAAGGAATCGAACCTGGGACCTAACCAAAACCAAGCCACGCTCTCAACCATCTAGTCACACCCCTTGAGGGCTAGAGTTACACCATATATTTGTGTATTAGTAGTTTTAATTACATTTTATTTAATGTCATATTATATGACACATAATTTTGATTCACTAAATAAATTAAGAGAACGTATGGAATATATGCATAACAATTATTGCTAAAAACTGATTATATATCGACTTTCTTGTAGTGATTTGATTATATATATATAAATATTTTATTAGAATATAAAATTAAAAAGGGTAATTTTGCTTAGGATAAGTTATAGTTCAAAGTTAAGATTTTATTCAACTTTAAAAGTATACAAGATATCGATCAAATTTTAAAAATATCGATTATTATAAATGTAACGTATTGTTAATTTTATCGTTAACCTTGCTTAAAAAGAGTCATTACCTCTTTTTCAATTGCATATATTATAATATTTTAAAAATCAAATGATGAAAAAAAAAGAAATTAAGAAAGACCCAAAAGGTTGGAAGCTGCGAAACCTAAAACACCCAAAATACATGGGCACTCGACTTGGAAGCATCCAACCTAAAAACTTTCAAATCCAGAGATGCTTCTTTTGTTCGCTAAATCTTGGCATTGTCTGACGCAACACGGAAGTGAAATTATCAACACAATTCCAAAACTCAGAATTATAGAAACTGATACAGAGAGTCAAGTTTTATAGAATGAAAAATATCGAATAAAAGTCTCGTATAAACATCACCAAAATCAAGTATTTATAGTCCTAAACAAGCCCTAAAAATTAGAAAATAAAATAGAAATTTAAGACAAAAACAAAATCTGGGCTTCACGTTACTGCAACAATGCTGGCAAAGAACTCTACTATTTTGATGCCATCATCCACCTCCGCTTACAAAGAAGTTAACCTCGAGTTCTTGTCGGCATAACCCAACTCACAATCATGTAAATATGGTGAAAGATTCGCAACATTAAATGTAGATGAAATGTTACCCATCTATGATGGTAGCTCAACAACCTAGGCATTTTCATTAATTTTCTTTTTAATCTTGAATGAACCATATTTCTTCTACTGAAGCTTATGACTGTCCCAACAGTTCTATTCTTACTCAAGAACACCATGACTTTGTCTCCAAAATCAAACAATTGCAGTCTCCTTCGTGGATCAACATAGGCTTTGTACCTTGCATTTGTAGAAAGCGTATTTGGGAAAATGTGAAAGCTTACTTTATTAACAACTAATGAAGTATTTATATACAATGGTCGTGAAAGATTAGAAAACTAATTGAATTTAGCTAACAAACTAAGTATTGGGAATAAATAAACAGCCGTAATTGATATAGCTAAGAGCCCCCCTCAAGCTGGAGAATGTATAGAAAGCAATCCCAGCTTGGAGATGTTAAGTTGAAAAGGAGCAGCAGCAAGAGCCTTAGTGAAGACATCGGCGAGCTGATCCTTGGAGGTGCAGGGGAGAAGCTTGATAACACCAGTAAGCACTTTCTCCCGAACAAGGTGACAATCAATCTCAATATGCTTCGTCCGCTCATGAAAAGTAGGATTGGCAGCAAGCTGTAGGGCAGAATTGTTGTCACAGAACAAAGCCGTAGGACCAGAAACAGGCATGTGCAAATCACGCAAGAGATAATGAAGCCATTGAACCTCACAAGCAGTAGATGCTAGAGCCCGATACTCAGCTTCAGACGAAGAGCGGGAAACAGTGGTTTGCTTTTTAGCTTTCCAGCTAATGAGAGAATCACCAAAAAATAAGCAGTAGCCAGTGACAGAGCGACGAGTTTCAGGGCAGCCAGCCCAATCAGAATCACTAAAAGCTTTGAGAACAGGTGAAGAAGCAGCAGAAAAGAACAAACCGAGAGTAGGGCAACCCTTCAAGTAACGCAAAATACGATGAGCAGCTTGAAGATGGGTGACGGTGGGTGAATCCAAATGTTGACTCAACTGTTGGACAGCAAAGGCAAGATCTGGTCGAGTAGAAGTCAAATAAAGAAGGCGACCAATAAGCTGACGGAAAGAAGAACTATCAGGAAGCAAATCATCACAAGCCGTCCTCGGTACTTTAGTGACAATAGGAGTCTTCGCAGGTTTGCAGTCCAAAAAATCAGTATCTGTCAAGATATCCAAAGTATACTTACGTTGACAAAGATGAATGCCAGAGGAAGTACGAGCCACCTCAAGACCAAGGAAGTACTTCAAGTCACCCAGATCCTTGATCCGAAAAGAAGAGTGTAAGAAGGCTTTGACCCGTGCAATTTCAGTCAAGTTATCACCAGCTAAGATAACATCATCAACATAGACCAACAAAGCAGTGAAAGAAGCAGCATCCTTCTTGACAAACAAAGAAAAATCAGAGGTGGATTGAACATAGCCAATAGAAAGAAGAGCAGATGTAAGTTTGGAAAACCACTGGCGACTGGCTTGCTTAAGCCCATATAAGGATTTCTGCAACTTACAAACAGAAGAAGAATTAGAAGATTCAAAACCAGGAGGTAAAACCATGTACACTTCCTCATGGAGATCACCATGCAAAAACGCATTGTCAACATCAAGCTGATGCAAAAACCAATTGTTAGAAGCAGCAAGGGCAAGCAAAAGACGAACAGTAGTAATCTTAGCCACAGGAGAAAAAGTATCAAAATAATCGACACCCTCGGTCTGTGTGTAGCCCTTGGCAACCAAGCGAGCTTTGTAACGCTCAATAGAACCATCTGCACGATGTTTAATCCTGTAAACCCACTTACAACCAATGGCAGACTTACCAGGAGGTAAATCCGTAATGACCCAGGTGTTATTCTGCTCAAGAGCAGCTACCTCAGCCTGCATGGCTTCCCTCCAGTGAGAATGTTTACTGGCTTGGAGATAAGTCTTAGGTTCCTTGGAAGCAGTTAAAGCAAGGGTAAAATGCAAATGAGAGGAAGAAAGATTGGAATAAGAAACAGAAGAAGATAAAGAATGGGGAGTGGTATGACTATGAAGATGATTGATATCAGCAGAGCATAGGTAACAATGGTAACCATCGAAACGAGAAGGAAACTTTCTAGTACGAGATGGTCGGGAAGAAGGGAAGGAAGACGATGGTAAAGAAGAAGGGTGAGGAGGAGGATTCGGTGATGGGGAATCATAGACAAGAGATGGATCAAACACCAAGGATGGAAGAGAGGAGGAAACAGTTGTTTGAGAAAATGGAAAAATGGTTTCATGAAAAATAACATTGCGGGAAACAAAGATAGCATGAGAAGAGAGGTCAAAAAGAACATACCCCTTGACATTTGGTTGGAAACCCAGAAAAATACAAGCACGAGCCCGTGGATCAAACTTGTGTCGATGAGCATGAAGAGTGGTGGCATAACTGAGACAACCAAACACTCGTAAATGATAAAAGTCAAGCTTAGTATTATGAAGTTTCTCAAAGGGAGTAAAGTTCTCCAAAAGAGGAGTAGGAGTGCGATTGATAAGGAAAACAGAGTGACGAATAGTATAACTCCAAAAATGCTCAGGTAAATGAGAATGAAAGAGTAAGGCACGAGAGACATTAAGAATATGCTGATGTTTTCTTTCAACAGTGCCATTTTGTTGAGGGGTTTCAACACATGATTTTTGATGAAGAATACCTTTAGAAGCATAGAAAGATGGTAAGTCAAATTCAGATCCATTATCACTGCGGAAAACTTTGATTTTTGTGGCAAACTGGGTTTCAATAAGAGCATAAAAATTCTGAATATGAGTACGAGTTTTAGACTTGGATTTCATAAGAATGATCCATGTAAAACGACTAAAATCATCAACAATAGTCAAAAAATAACGATGACCAGTAAGAGAAACAACAGGATTAGGTCCCCAGATATCAACATGAACAAGATCAAAAATTTTATTCGATACTGAAGTGCTTACAGGAAAAGAGGGTTTCTTTTGTTTAGCCAAATGGCATGCTTTACAAGCATAATTATCAGTAAAAGACAAAGAAGAAATATAAGAAGACAGCAACCGCAGTCTGGAATCAGAAAGGTGACCAAGACGATGATGCCAAAGGTTGGAAGAAGCAGTGAGAGCAGATAAGGCTGTAGGAGGAGAAACAGAGAAAGTGAGGACGCTCGAGTCCAAAATGTATAGACCATTGATAGCCTTAGCTGTACCAATCATCTTCATAGAGGGGAGAGCCTGTATAGAACAGTGAGAGCGAAAAAAATTGAAGGAACAAGACAAGATACTAGTCAGCTTAGGAACAGATAGCAAATTAAAAGTGAATTGTGGTATGTAAAGAACATTGGTAAGATAAAGACTGTGACTGAAAATGACAGTACCAGAGTATTGAGCAGAGACTTTAGAACCATTGGGAAGAGTGACATGAATGGTTGAATTTGTGTGTAAGAAGCAAAACGCGACAAAGAGTGTGTGATGTGATCAGTGGCTCTAGTATCGAGTATCCAACAATGAGAAGAAAAGGAATTACCTTCAGTCAAAGGAGGAGCAGAAGAGACAGTAAGAACTTGGTTGGTAACATGAGGTTGAGAGGAAATAGTGGAAGACGGAAGCAAAGCCAGCAACTGTTGTAACTGCTCTTGTGTCAAACTAACACTAGGATCCGACAATGAGACGGCAGTAGGCTGTGAAAAGGCAAGTGAGTGTGCAGCATTATCATCAAACACGTTATGGGCACGAGAGGTCTGCCCACGAGACCGATAACCAGGTGGATAGCCGTGCTTCTCATAGCAAGTATCAACAGTGTGCCTGTATTTACCACAAAAGGTGCAGGAGCGAGAATCAACAGAAGACCGAGCCTGAGATTTCTTGGAAGATTGATGAGCATTCTGGCGAACCGTGTTACTAACAAACACTTGAGAAGAGCCAGCGGCTAACTGTCGTTCTTGCTGAATAACCAAAGAAAAGGCTTTGGTGATCGAGGGCAAGGGATCCATGAGCATAATCTGAGACCGAACAGCAGTGAAACGATCATGTAATCCTTTGAGAAAACGAATTACATAGTCATGAACATGGTATTTCCAGAAAGTAGCAATCGCACCACAAGAACAAGAAGGGAGGCAAGAACATGAGGGGATGGGTCGAAAATGCAGCAGTTCATCCCAAAGAATCTTGATTTCAGTAAAGTAATCAGTGACTGAGCGATCATCTTGTTTGAAGGCCGAGATTTCGTCTTGTAGATCGGAAATGCAAAAAATGTCTCATTGAGAAAAACGTTCATAGAGATCGCTCCAGATCTCATAAGCGAAATCTATCCAAAGCACACTGGTTGTGATCGAAGATGAAATAGAGTGATGCAACCATGAAATTACCATTGTATTGCATCGTTCCCAGGCAGAAAACAACGGATCAGTGACAGGCGGAGGTTTGATGGAACCATCAACGAACTTGAATTTGTTCTTGGTTGTAAGCGCCATTTTCATTGCGCGAGACCAAGAATGGTAATTGGAGCTCGTCAAAGCTGGAGAAACAAGAACCAACGCTGGATTTTCATTAGGATGAAGGTAATATGGACTAGAAGGGAGAGAAGGATCCTCATGCGCCATTGACTATCAAGAACAGTAAAGATTAAGAAAGAGTAAAGAAACAAAAAGCAAACAGAGTAGTTGAAAACTAAAGCAAAGTAGTTAGCGGAAGACAGCTGTAAAAGTTCTCTGATACCATGTAGAAAGCGTATTTGGGGAAATGTGAAAGCTTGCTTTATTGACCAATTAATGAAGTATTTATATACAGTGGTCGTGAAAGAGTAGAAAACTAACTAACTAAATTTAGCTAACAAACAAAGTATATTGAATAAATAAACAGCCGTAATTGATACAGCTAAGACAAATATATTTTTATTGAAATTTACATTTTGCTTAAAACAAAAGAATAAGAGAGTGAAAGAGCATAAGAACATAAGGGCACTTTTAACAAAGGGAAATGGCCTGTCACTTTGTGGAGAAGGTTGTTTTGCTCAATGTTAGCTAAAGAGTGCTGGACAAACTAATGGAGTGAAACATGAAATTACCTCAAAAAGAGGAGCAACATCAGTGGAAAGGGACCCAATAACTTAGTCAGAGTCCCACATTCGTATGCAACATCAGCTTCTTTTTGCAAGGGATAGTCCAAAACTCATGGGTCCACTTGTTAAGCCACCAATCCTATTGGTGGGGGTTTAGTCATTCCTGCTTGGACCCACTTTGACTCTTGGCCTGGCTTATTAGTTCTGTTTCCAAATATTATAATAACAGCTTATAATACACTTTATCGAATTCTTAGTTCTTACAGCTAAATTAAGCGATTCAATGAAGAGAAGAAGTAGAAAAACGATGACTTAAAGAAAGTACTCATGATTTAACCTTCTGGATCAGTTAGGTTAGGTGTTTCCTTAGTAATTATGTTAGCATTGGAGAAGACAATCATCAAGTTTGGTTAATAAAGCCATAGACATTGGAACAAATCTCTCTAGACCGTCATTATGTCCTTGACCGTTGAAATTAGTTACCCAACAAAAGGGGCAAAGAACCTTGTGAATCAAAGCAAAAGATGGGTTGTGACCTAATCCTCCCTTTATTAAAATTAAGTAACAGACCTAATCCTCTCTTTATTAAAATTAACGGAAAGTCTCCAAGTAATCCAAACTGAAGGGAAGACTTTATGGATTGTTCGAACAAACTATGGTATCATCATTATACATGGTAATTAGTTGGAATATGTCCAAAAACATGTATGGGTAAATTACTCGTAGCTTCTCAGAAGATGTGTATGTGTAAAACCTGAACATGCATAGATCTTGTAAGTCATTAGTATGATCACAAAATTCAACTTAAATCCGCTTAAAGCTTTGAAATTGTTTTTGAAAATGCTTTGTATAGAATCATCGCAAAACTGACTGTTCTACGACCAACAGAAATGGTGGAACATGATGGTACAGTATAAATTTTGACCTGAAAATTTAATATTCCAAGATTACTTGATCGTTATCATGCGTGGGTGCACCAATATTATTTATAAAAAAAAAACACCAGATTCTGTAGAGTAAGCACTTAGGAAAGGGGATAGACATGATTAAAAGTTGGATTTCAAAATCCTTGATCTCTTCTTAAATTATTAACAAAGATACTTATTTTGTTTTCTTTAAGTTTACATACCTCATCGAACCTCAAGTCTCTATTATAACATGATACGTCGTTTTTCAGTTCAGTAATTAGAACTATACAAACACAAATTGAGAGAATAAAACAGAGACACATCTGAGAGTTATCGAGCAGTGTCTCCTTTTTATTTTTTGGGGACAAAAAAGTGATGATTGGAACAATAAAGGGAGCCCATATGTGGAGATATCCACCAGCAGAGGATGATCATGCTATCCCATTGTGTTTATTTTGTTTTGTGTATATGACCAACATACATATCAAATCTCTGAAGTGGCAAAGAAGAAACACCAAAAGAAAGATTTCTGCTTCATGCAATTCTGACTCAACTGTCTAACACTATATGCTATCGACAAAATATCCAACATCATCTTTCTCAAAAGTTCATATACACATGTATTTGCAGTCCACACACAAATGACCTTCCCGACAAACAGTAGGCGTACACCTGGATTAGCAACTTATATATCGTTCGAAATTTATGTTTCTGGTTGCTCTAAAATATTTATATATATAGGATCGAAGGTCAAGAAGACAATCAATGAAGTTGGCATGCTTATCATGCAAAAAGGATAATTACATGTAACCCAAAAAAAAAAGAGAGGATAATTACAGTTAGTGGCTTTGTAAAAAAGTGATATCATCATCTAGCAATCATCAATGCAATGTGGTCGTTATTCCAGCATTGGGACATCATCTGATTGTGCAACTACTAGGGTTTTTTCTTTTCTCTTTCTCACCACTTCATTTCATTGCAAACTTATATGCATTTTCCGCAAAATGAAAAATAAGAATAACCCATCAAAGTTTATTCCTCCACGATACCCGTTGTTCTCCAAAGTTGCTCATATATCCCACAAACTACCATGTTTCACAATCTTATGGAAGTACAACGCCAACATACTAGCAGCATAAGTACATAATCACTTTCTTCAGTGTTTTTTATGCTCTAATTAAAAGGGAGGGAAGAAATGAATCAAGCACTTTTGAAGTTTAATATATCTTTAGAACTATATGCATCATGATGCATAAAAATAGAATTTTAGATCTTTAGTAGTGGATTGACCAATAAGATTATGGCCAACTAAAGCTATCGGCTTCATACAGTTGTAGCATACGAATTTGAACCATGTTAAATTTTTTTCGTTTTAAATTTTACTTGTGCAAAATGGACTTTTTCCCATTTAAATCAGGACTTTAAACAGGACATTACTATTCAGCTATATCGTATCATTCGTTCTTCCAAACTTCTCTTTTTACCATATATCTATTTAATTTTCTTATGTACAAAAATTAATTAAGTGTGGTCGGGTCGGCCCTATCGGGCCTTGGGCCGATCGGTCCATTCATCAAAGATATCCAGTTCAAGCCCATTCCATGATCTCCAAGACAACTTTCCATGCAGAGATAGAGTTCTACGTCCGTATGAAGACCTAAACCTAAA
>JANZLH020000157.1:2513591-2531716 GCA_026770325.2 Erythroxylum fimbriatum | reverse complement strand
TGTTACCCACGAGCGAAAGCTCACCCCCACCTTCCCGTCCCATCTCCAGGTGAAGAGCGGGATCCAGAAGAATGAGCATAAAGGCATACTCCAAGATTTAGCGTTTTTGTATTTCAAGTGGATTTTTGTGAATCAATGCTTTAGATGCATTTTAAGAAAATCAGTTGATTTTGTCAGATGTATTTTGATCATGTTGTAAATGGGCTTGAAATGCCCACTAAAGCATTGTAAAACATTAGTTTTGATGTAAAAGAAAATGCATTGAATTATGATATTTCAAATGATCATTAAGGTTTTTAATGATTGCATGATTAGGTTTGAGATTGTTGATAATCAAATTAATGAGGTGAATGTGTTGGGTTGATGAGTCATTGAAGTTGAGTTTGAGTGTTGGCAAGTTGAACTTGGTGTTTGACTCGATTGTGCAGTGTAGCAGTAGTAGTATGAGTGGATTTAGAAAGATAGAAGTGTTAAAGATATTTAGGAGTTGAGCAGGCTTGAGGTGGCATAGGAATCTTGGAAATGCCCATGTCCGTTAAACGGACACGAAGGTCCGTTTAACGGACACATTCGGGTGAGAAATTCCCATTTGTCGCTTCATGTTCGTTAGACGGACACGTCTGTCTGTTTAACGGACACATTCTGGTGAAATGTCACCCTTCAGCCACCTTGTGTCCGTCAAACAGACACGCCTGTTCGTTTAACGGACAGGTTCGGGTGAATTACTGTACATAGCAGCCTTGTGTCCGTCAAACGAACAAACGGACAGGTTCGGGTAAAAAGGCCCCCAAGTCAAGTTCATGTCCGTTTAACGGACATGGGTTAAAAAGTCAGTATGATGAAATTTTCAAGAGCAGTTAGGGTTTAAGCCTTAATCAGCATTTGCTCACCACCAATGTGAGTTAGCTGTTAGTGTCAGGTCTAGAGTTTCAGCAAGCCAGCGGTCTCGGGAACTGGGCTTCAGCCAGGCCCACCTCCCGGGACAGTCGGGACTCCGGGAGCGGGGTCCGACAGATCTACCCCATAAGACCCAATCTATGTAACCGACCCACAACCTAACTACCCGCGAAAGATCTTCACGCCCAATAACACAACCGACTTGTGTTAACCTCGTCAGAGGATTTTCCTAACTATTCTTACTTGAGAACAAAAATAAATAAACCAAGAAATAACAATTTCCAGATCTGAAATTACTCAACAGTATAACCAAATTGCTCCACCAAAAGAGTCACGCAGCCGTCAACAATAATCCTCTTTTGTTCAGCAACTAATCAGACAACTTCAAGAGCCCAGAAAAATCTCCAACTTCGCATACACTGTCGAATGCTTATTAGAGATAAACCACTGAAAAACACTGCTCAAGGTCACCAACACAATCAGCTCACCAATGGAAGATCAAAAGACAAAATAGAGCAATAGACAACAAATCCAGCAATCAATACTTTGTTTTTTTCACTAAAAATAGAACATATGCGCAGCCACTAAAACCTCAACACCCACGTTTCACTTAGGCTGCCTAATTTCCAGATCTGCTCACACACACTACTAGGTTCAGCCACTAAAACCTCAACACCCACATTTCACATAGGCTACCCAATTTTTCACACAACACAGCAAGCAAACAATACACTATACTAGAAAAAGGATGCCCTACACCAATATGCCACGTCAGCCATAGAAGCAATATCCCAAATCCTTATTATTCATGCAATCTGTTGAATTTCCTTTAGAAGAGTCCTTTTCAAACAAGACCACTATATGATGATCTGTATATTTTCGTGACCCACACAACCCTTAATCACCAATATCCATGAATGTGTATATGGAAACAAAAAGGAACATCCTGCATATTTATTTCAACGTCCGTGTGTAGCTAGACTACTTCCATAATGATAAGATATCCCATATATGGATAATCTTCAAGTATAAAGATACCACCGAAAATAGAATGTGTATTAAAGAAAAACTTCTGCAGTAATAGGGACATGTGGCAATGCAATCTTCAAGGTATATAACAAATCCTATGTCCAATTTAAAATGCCAAAATCAAATAGGATATATATAAAATAAATCCTAACAGTTATCATTAAACATTGTTAAGATAATTCTCTGTTGAGATTAGCACGAGGTGGTCGTGTTATTAGGTATGAAATACTTTCACGAGTAGTGAGGACGAGAGATAATATCAAGGGTTGAGTAAGGCCTTGTATAAATCTATTATCGTTAGTAAAAGTATTAAGCTGGGTGAGGGTCTTGCAAATGTAGACAAGGTGTGCCGAACTGCGTTAACAAACTTCGGTGTTGATTTACATTTGTGTGTTTAATTTTTATGTTTTGATTGTGCTAGAAACGACTGCGATCAATCGAAGATTTTACGAAACTACACCCTTTTGAAAATTTTCAATTAGTATCAGAGCGGGTCACTGAATCAGAACTTGGTACATCAAGTTGGTGTAGATCTGTGATTTGCAATTATGGTTATAAGAGAAAGGGCATTAATCGCCAGGCCATCGTTGTTAAATGATTCAAATTATCTTACATGGAAATCACGGATGAGAGTATTCATTTAAGCGTAAGGAACAAAAGCATGGAACTTAGTTTTAAATAGCTGGACACATCTAGTGACAACTGATCAAAAGGGAGAAGCAGTGCTTAAAGATGCATCTGAGTGGACAAGGGCTAAAGAAGAGAGAGCGCTTGGAAATTCTCAAGCCCTGCATGCCATCTTCAGTGCAGTTGATGAAGGTCTCTTTGCTATGATATCAGCTTGTGAATTGACGAAAGAAGCGTGAGACACTTTGCAGACTATACATGAAGGATCAAAATCTGTGATAGCTTCAAAACTTCAGATGTTAGCTGTGAGATTTGAAAAGCTGAAGATGGATGAGAGTGAAATCATTTGAGACTGCATGACATAGAAACTAAACACATCAACTCGGGAAGAAGTACTCTAACCTGAAACTGGTTAATATGACATTGAGATTGTTACCTCTGAGATTCAAATCGAAAATTGCAGCAATCGAGGAAGCTCTTGATATCAATAAATTGTCATTGGGTAAGGTAATTGGAATTTTTACAAACAGGAGAGTAACAAAGGATTGGCATTGCAAGCTAAGATTGGTAGAGCCGTGAATGACTTCGAAGATGAATCCAATGAAAATGAGGATATGGAGTTATTGAAAAGAAATTTCAGCAAGTGGTTAAAGAAAGTGAAGAAGGATAGATCCGATTTTAGGCAAAACGATGGGAGCTCATCAAATAGTAACTTCAAACAATAAGCTAAAACTCAAAAGGGTGAAAGAAAAGTGAAGAAAATTTAATGTCATGAGTGTCAAGGCTTCGAACATGTGCAAGCGGAACGTGCTAACACCAGTAGCCTTGGTACTTTTGCAATTCTTTGTATATGACGTTTCGGTGAAGAAATGTTTGTTGATTTAAGACGTTTGTGGATGTTGTGCGTGGAATTTTCAGTGATGATATTGAAGCCTCACATCATATCTTTCAATGGACAACTTCTCATTCTTTTATTAATGAAGCGACATATTTAGGGGAGTTTCTTTTTATCTCAAGTGCTGTCTTTGTTTATGTTGGTTATTATTTAATCAATTGAGTTGTTTATTTCGTATCGTTATCATTAAAAATTGTTGAGAAAATCCTCTGTTGAGGTTAGTAAGAGGTAGTCGATTGGGTGTGAAATATTTTCACGAGTAGTGAGGACGAGAGATAGTGTCAAGGGTTGAGTGAGTTAGCTCAGTAAGGCCTTATATAAGACTATTGTCGTCAGTGAAAGTATTAAACTGGGCGAGGGCCCTGCAGACGTAAGCAAGGTGTATCGAACTGCGTTAACAAACTTCAGTGTTGATTTACATTTGTGTGTTTAATTTTTCTGTTTTTGATTGTGTTAGAAATGACTGCGATAAAATCGAAGATTTTGCGAAACTACTCCCCTTTGGAAATTTTCAATAATAGTTTAAAACTTCACAAATGTTAACTTTTAAAATACAGTCGCAATTAATATTGCAATTGTAGTTAAATTGTTATTCTAATAATTATATGTTGTGTTATACTTAATTATTCTTGTATCCTTCGCAGTTATGCAATCTTGCAACGATAATTTAATTAATCGTCTTTTATTAATATAAAGATTGAAGTAGGGTACCACTAATACGTGACGTGGACATGGATTCTGAGATTTCCCATGTGATACATTCAAACATTCAAGTATTGACAAAATATCGCGACAATTAGTTCTACTTTAATTATAAAAAAATCGCTTTACAGTAAGCACAATTGGTTTGAAGTGTAAGAGTGGCTAATGAAAAATGACAAAACATGCCATGTTTCAGTAATGAAAGTCCACTTCCATGTTAGCTAGCTAGTAGCTGCACCATGTCTCATGCACAGGTAGCTCCCCACTACATATCAGAATTTTATGATTTGCGTTGACTTCTTCAACACTTGCATGATATAATATAGAATCGTTGATAGGTTTATAATATGTCCTTCCCTTTTGTTATTATTAGCTTGCTTGGCGTGACTTACATATGCATGGCCACTCTTTATAAAAAAAAAACCATCTACAGATACACTGGAATTTGAAAGCGATGCCCATTTGGTTTTGATGCACATGAAAAAGGAAAAAAGGAAATATAGAAAAGCTCACAGGTGCTTGGCCACTCAAATCCCTTATAACTATCCATGTAGTATTATTAATGGTGGGATTCACAGGTGCTTGGCCACTCAAATCCCTTATAACTATCCATGTAGTATTATTAATGGTGGGATTCATACTAGCTAGAATAGGAGTCCAGATCCTCTATCTAATATAACCCTCTCTTATTCTGTCTAACTGAAAAACGTCGTCGTTCTTCTTAAATTTTAAGCAGTCTATTTCTCTTCCCAACATTCGTGGCTTAGGAGCCAACCGACCCAACCGATATCCTCTGTCATCTTCTTTGTATCACTACAGAATTTACCCTCTCTTCTCTTCGCCACCTTCCTTCCCTTGTAAGACCCAACCCATATCCTCAACCACATCAAATTATGCGACGTTTTCGGGTGATTAACTTCTGTAAATTTATCACAGAATTAGGGAGAAGAATGGAACATGAATGATGATGAAGCATTGGCAGTGTTGACATCTCTGTAATTTTCTTTGTAACACTGACATCTTTGTAATGATCAGATGTGAATATTCGAGTTGGATAAGTATGAGATTCAGACAAAGGAAGCTGAATATACTACTGAGAGTGCATCGATATCAGGCAATTGAATAGAGTCACAATGAAGAACAAGTATCCGTTGCCGAGGATTGAAGACTTAATTGATCAGTTGATTGATACAGGATGGAAAGGTAGTTGCTTATGCCTCTAGGCAACTAAAGTCACATGAACAGAATTACCCTACTCGTGATCCGGAATTTGCAACAGTAAGGTTTGCCCCAAAAAATAAATAAATAAATAAATTTGGCGGCACTACTTGTATGGTGAAAAATGTAGAATTTTCACAGATCATAAAAGTCTGGAGTATCTACTCACCTAGAAGGAACTCAATATGAGATAAAGGCGTTGGTTAGAATTGTTTAAAAACTATGATTGTATTATGGATTATCATCTGGGTAAAGTTAACGTTGTAACTGATGCCCTGAGTCGGAAGACCATTTCGATGTTATCACTTACGCAGAGCGAATGGAGACTGGTGTCTGATGGAGCCTTGATAATTCAATTGAAAGCAGGGCCTACTTTGATACAAAAGATATGTGATGCTCGGAGAACGGATGATAAGTAAGATATTTGTGATGCTTAGAAAACTAATGATAAGTCACAACAACAATTATTAGACTAACATTAGCCTTACGCCTTATGAAGCGTTGTATGATAGAAAGTGTAGAACTCTGGTATCTTGGATTGAGTTGAGTGGAAGCAAGATGATTGGACCTGAAATTATGAAAGATACTGAAGAAAAGATTCAGATTATTCAACAAAGGTTGAAAGCTGCCAGTGATAGGCAGAAGTCTTATACTGACTTAAAAAAGAAGAGATATTGAGTACCAAGTAGGCGATAAGGCATTCTTGAAAGTGTCACCATGCAAGAATGTACTTCGATTTGGTAAAAAGGGTAAACTTAGTCCGCGTTACATTAGTCCTTATGAAATACTAAAAAGAATTGGACGGGTAGCTTATTAGTTGGCTCTGCCTGAAGAATTGGCCAAGCTATATGATGTGTTTCATGTTTCAATGCTAAGAAGATATCGGCCTGATATGACACATAAAATTTTAGTGCAAGAAATTCAGGTACAACCAAATTTGTCGTATGAAGAAGCGTTAAACAGCTCAGGAATAAGTTAGTGCCTTTAGTAAAAGTACTCTGGCAACATCATGGACTTGAGGAAGCAACATAGGAACCAGAAGAAACCATGAAAGCTCAGTATCTGCAACTATTCGGATTAGGTAAATTTCGAGAACGAAATTTCTTGAGGAGGGAAGAATTGTAACGCCCCATATTAGGGGTTAGAATATTGAGAAATTTCAATACATAGCATGCTTTGCATAATTAAGTTTTGCTTATTTGTGCATATGCATTTTTGAACTCGTGCAAATTTTGAACATGCATTCATTGACATTTCTGGGTACAAGTGATTTAAAAATTTCCGATTAAGATGAGAATTGGAGTTTATTAGTGATGAAAATTTATTTGGAGCTTATTGGTATTACTTTGTAATTTTTGTGAAGTTTAGGAATTTTTAGAAAAATGGACAAATGGCTTGATGACATGTAACACTCTATGTGCATAACAAATGGCTCACATGAAATGAGCCATGTGCCTAGTTGGTAGCAGTACACGTGGTAATAACACACGTGAGTACTTGTGTTGGAGGGGAAAAAAATCACAGAAGCCTTGTTGTTCTTCGGGTTATGTTTGTGTTCTTTGAAAAATCACTTAATCTTTTTCATTGAAACACTAGTTTTTGGATTCCTACATCAGTATTGTACTTTTCAACACAAAGAAGTAGGTCCAGCTGTTAATTTGTCCTTTTCTCTCTAGTCTTGCTCCTCAACCATCAACGAAACCCTGGTGATTTTCTAAAAGCAAGGTTAGTAAAGTTTTAGCTTTCTGAGCTTTATGAATGATTCTGATGACCTGTATTGGAAATAAGTACATGCATAAGTTGGATGTGTCTTATGTGTTGAGAATAATCACATGCATAAGTTATATAAGTTGAATGGTTTCAGTGAAAGTGATGATAAGATGAGTTGATAATAATGTACAATGGAAAGGTGGACGTGTAATACCGATTGCATGTAGCTTAAAGAGAAACTTAGTGAAGTAGAAAGGTTTCGAATGAGTTGAGTGGTTATGATGAATGAGTGTTAATGAAAATGAATGTAGCAGTAAAGAGAGAAAACACAGATTCCATATTCGATTTTGAAGCTTGATTTTTATGATTCTTGAGTTTTGAGTTGTATGAGTTGTGATGAGCTGAAAAGGAAATAGAAGAATTAGTTTAAATGTGATATGTCTTCATTGAATATGATGGAATTGAGAAAATCTGGGAAAAGAATGAAAGAACAAGATGATTAAACGCAGTAAAGTTCGTTGCAGCTAACTCTTTTTGGTTCGCCGCGGCTAACTTGAAAGAATTCATTTCTATAAAAGTTTGCCACAGCAAACCTTTAAGAAAACTTCGAGAATTTTGTTGTTTGGAAAGTTCGTCGCGGTGAAGTTTCTTGATAGCTTAAACATACTTTGGTATTTTAGGCATAACTTTCTATGTAGTTATCCGGATTGAGTTATTTTTGATTTGGATTAAACTAGAGACATAGGAATACAATTTTTCTGAAGAAATAGAGTTCTAATTATGCCTCTAAAAATATCAAAATCTGATTGGAAGTTGAGATAAGAATTCTATTGAAGCTTAGGAACATCCATTAATCTTTTGGGAATAACTTTCAGTATACTGACCCAAATTGAATAAACTTGGTATCATTGGAAACCTAAGATAAAGAGGAAAAATTTTCTAGAAGGAAGTATTACCTAATTATCTCACCTTTCTTATGAGAATAATTGATCAAAGTGAAACTAAAAGTTGGTTGTGAAATAAATTTGGATTGAGCAATTGAGTATGGTTTCACATGTTTGACAATGTGATAAAATTAAGGATAAGAAACTCGAATTTTTGACATGAACATGCATCATATATATTTAGTATACATGATTGTGCATAATTGAATCATTAATTGTGCACTATAGTGATATGTGTTTGTATTAAATGTTTAGAGGAACCCATCGAGCGACCGATTCCAGATATTGCTGGGACATCGAGGCAATAAGCAATAAGGGAGATTTTGCAAGTAATTTAGATGGTATTATTTGTATGTAAGTCTTGTTGAATAATTGTGGGTAATTCGGTAAGAAATCTAGTGAGAAATTTTAGATAGTTCTGCTTGACTATTTATTTACTTATTGACTTTAATCCATTGAATGATTTGCATAGCTGTCAGATTGATATGTTTGAATTTTGGCATGAAGGCAATGATTGGCTAATTATGTTGAACATGAAATGAACTTGATTGGTTTTAAAATTATCAAGTCCTAGTTGTGGGTAAATAGGTATGCCTAGAAGGGTCTGCAACTACTCTTGTTATTGACACCGAGGTGTCTTGTATTGACACTTCGGTGTCTCCTAATATTGAGACATATGTCTCTCCTGCTGATACCAATAATGGTATCTCCTGTATAAATCCCATTACTCGCTTCTATAAATGGATTTAGTAGTCTTCTGATTTTGTACTATGATATCTGTTTGATTTGATATAAGTTAAATTACGTTCTGATTCTGAAGGTTTATACCTTTTGCGTAATGCAATTCTGATAACCATAATATCTGTTCTAAAATGCAATAAATTCGATTTACTATTTAAGAATTCTTTTAAAGTAGATTAGTTATTACTTACTAAGCTATATGCTTAGCATGGTGAAATTGCCCCGTGTAGGTTCAGAGAGAAGGACATAAGGACTGGGACGAATCAACTATAATGACTAATGGAGTCTGAGTCTTGTTTTGTTAAAACTGTATTTTTTGGAATTTGTTTTTGGCTTGTCTTTGATGTTTATTACTTTGGATTTATTTGAAGGTTTGTAATATCCTTAATTCAGGCTGGTTCCGGTTTGGAACAAGTTGTATTAAGCTCAGTGTTTTATGATGTATGCTTGCTTTAAATTGCTTCTATTATGAGTTATTGAGAATGCATGATGAATGTTTTGGTTTTGTCTCGATTCTATATGCATGTATCTTATGTTGTCTGCGTGGCGTCTCGTATCCTCCCAGGGGATATCAGGGCGTTATATTAATCCCTAATTGCGCACCTAGAAATCAATCAATCCAATTAGAAAAAGTAATCCAGAAGATATTCAATGTTCATCAACAACATAAACTTTATTGAAATATCTAACACATAATAGTGGATAACATGGCTATTCATAACGAAAGTAGAAATCAACGAAATAATAACATAACAAGTCTCCATCCCTGGTCTTTCTTAAAGAATACGGAAATATAGAAGAAAGAGTGCAGAAAACGCAAAAACAACCAAGAGAAAATCTACAGAAAACGAAAATCTATTCTAAAACAAACGCTAACGTGAACAGTCATGTTTTTCCCTATTTAATGCCTCCCAATCCCTTCCTTTTTCATCCTATCTTGTAGATCACGTTTCCCCCATATTCAGATTGTGAAGCTTTATCAATCTTATTTTAAAAGATTACAAGAATCTCAAAAGAATCAGATTCAAATTTTGAAAGCAAATTTGGAAATTAATTTCATCCTTGCACATACCCATACTTAGTGACTGAATTGCTGCCAGGCTTTGAATTCGGGTTTTCTTCGTTTCTTTTTCATCTTTTTGATTCAATTTCGTCTCTAAAGTGTTGAAAATCACCTGCAAATAATTATAAGACAATTCTATTAATTTTGAATAATAATTTTAACACATTAAAGAGAATTAAATACAAAATAAGTGCAAATTGATAACTTAATACAAAGTCATTGATTTTTTGATCGCCGGACACAGTCACTACAGGATCTTTCATGGTTAGTAAAAATGAAACCAGCGAGCGTTTAAGCTTTTTGATTGATTGGTTCTTGGGTCAGTACTCAGTGGACTCAGTATAAAGGACGGAATGTGATATTTCTAGACGTAAAGTAGCATTGGAAACCTTGTGTTTCCATGAGCTAAGACGTCAAACGCATAAAGGAAGATAGTTAAAGTTATGAATCAATCGCAATCGGGCTTAAAAGACAATTTTTTGAGCTAGTTTAATTTTAGATTTAGCCAAGGTTGACAACGGGCGGACTTATGGTTTGCCTCATTAATTTTTCTAAAATAAATTATTTAAAATTTAAAATTTAAAATGACATTTTTTAATTAAGTCTGGGCATGAGTTGCCTAAATTCAAGTTTGTTCGAAGTCTATCTCTTTTAAATAAAACGATATTATTTTGCTTAGAAAAGTTAAATCTCGAACTGATCTAGACTTAGTTTGACCTATGGGTCTGCTCATAAAAAACACCTGAATATAAGTCCATGAGCCAATCCATTGTCACCCCTAGATTTAGGTCCCACTTGATTTAGTTGATAAAAATAATATTATTTATCTTATTAATCTAATATCATTTATTAAAAATTAAAATTTAGACAAATAATGTTATTTTGTTAAATGGATGAGACATAATAATGCGAAAACTAAAAAAAATTTAAGTTCAAATGAATTGTCATTCCTATCTCTATAAAATTGAAATTTTGGCTTTTAAGATCTTTTTTGTAACCAGTAATGATAAAATTAGAATAAAAAATGAGATTAGACCAGTTAATAGTTATATTAGTATTTAAAATCAAATATTAAGAATAATAATGAGAAATTTTTACTCACATTTAATTATTATATACTTTCTTTTAAATAATTATTCAAAATATTTTGTATTTTATAATAACTAATCAAAATTATTTTTTTAATAACTTATAAAATTATTAATTTTTAAATAATTATGAATGATTTTTATAATCATAATAAAATTAAAGAAAAAATTTTCTTTATTTGATATAGCATTAACGTAACAAATTTAAAATTATTGTGAAAGAAATTAAATCTAAAAAATCATTTGATAACAATATTTTGATTAGAATCAATGTTATAACAATATCCTAATAATATTTTTATAATAATGTTATAATAATATTTCAATAATATTGTAATTATCTCACTCACTACTTATTTCTTAATATTTCATTTCAACCTATACTCGACCCAACTAGGAATACAAGTTTAAAATTGTTTAGAATTTATTCTAATTTTGTCATTTCTTATTTTTGTCTATTTTTAGTAATCAAACAAGTAAAACTTAAAAGAATAAAAGCCATATTTCTATTCCCACCCCCTTATATTATTAATTATCTAACAATAACTTAGTATTTTATACAAACCAAGAAAAGAGTTCCTGTATTTAGAATGAAAGATGCTGAAGTTGATGATTTAATGGTCTAGACTGCTGAGGTGGGAGCGACGAGGCTCTGATTATGTTCAGTTGACAGGGACTTCACATAATCAAATTGGAGTCTTTAGAAGCCTTGCAAACTCAATGTCAAAGTTAAAAATCATCAAATAGGTACTGCAAGCTGTAAGACATGCACGTGTATTTGTTGGGAGAGAGGAAAACACATGATGGAAATCGCTGATAACCTCCAGAAAAGCCATGAAAGCCAAATCTAGCTACTTGGAGCCATATCCATTGTAACTTTAATGCTCCATTCTACATTCTTATGATTATTGATGGTATATGGTTTACTTTATACCAATCATCTCCAGTGTCCTGTTGAATCCTAGCTTCAAATTCATCAGGCATTCCCTCCAGGACCAGTTCTTTAAGACTGGCCACATACTGCAGTCCTTCAGGAAGCATCTTCAGCTTCTCACAACCACGGATGAGCAAACGTCTAAGGCTTGGAAAAGCTCCAATCTCAACTCTCCATTCCTCCAGAGTATCCAGTTCACAGATTTCTAAGAATTGGAGCTTAAGAAATCCACCTGTTGAGCAGACCATTTCCCTTCCACAAAAGGAATTTGACAACAGTCTAAGCATCTTGAGATCAGGTAATCTCTCCAATGTTGCAAATGGATCCTGCACAAGTTGTGACGTCTTCAGGGAAAGTTTGGTTAGATTAGGCTGGATTTCTTGAAGCTCCGGAAGTTTATTCATTGCACCTGAAAGATACAACTTACAAATATTTGGATGACAGAACAGAGCCTTCACTGTTGGCTCCAAGATTGGATCATTGCCACTCAACTTTAGATTTTCTAAACTGCTTAACTTGACAAGAGACCTACACAGTCCGTCTGCTTGTGAAACAAAATATCCTTGAATACCAAGCTTCCTAAGATTAGTCAACTTGCCAAAGAAATTACTAACCCAGTTGTTGCCGTAAAGTGATACAGTAGACAAGGTTTTAAGATTCATTGGGGAAATGTGAACTGGCAGACGCCCTGTTATTGCAGCCTTCTGCAAGTAAAGGTGCCTTATATTTTGCATCTTCCAAATATCCTTTGGAAGTCTGCTGATCTTTGTTGATCTTATATCAAGAGTTTGCAGGTTATGCAAGTTATTTATGGAGAATGAGAACCTCTGCAATCCAGTGCCCCTCAATCCCAAGTGTCGAAGATGAATGAGATTACCAGTTGCATTAGGTAATATAGGTATAATCACACCGTCCAGAACAAGCACTTGGAGCAATTTGTGGTATTCGGTAAAGAATGTTTGTCGTTCTCTCCTAAGGTATTCAAACCTTCCAAACTGCACAACAGAACTTAGTTGAGGATTGAAGTGCTTTGAAAGCATATATTGATCCAGACTTGACTGGACAGAGATTCGACGAGCTTTAGTCATCGAATTACATACATAACCTTCATCAACAATTTCCAGAAACCTGCATTCTTTAGCCTCAGACAATGCAAGGTCTCTTAGAAGGTCATGGATGCGGCAACTCCTAATTTTCCCATCATATCTCTTCTCAGACACCTGAATCATGCTCCTGTCAACCAACTCTTCCAAGAAATCTTCTGCAACATCCTCCAGAGATTCTTCTCCCCTTTGTTGAACAAAACCCTCAGCTAACCAGAGTAGAATCAATTTCTTAACAGGGACTTCAGAGTCTTCAGGAAAAAGACCAAAGTAAAGGAAGCATGGTTTCAAATAATATGGCAAGTCATTGTAGCTCAAAGCCAATATCTCTAACAGTTGCTTAGGATCATGAGCCAATTGCCAGCTTACACTTTGCAGCACCCTAGACCAGACAATGGAGTTCTTCTCTTTTCTGGATAAAAGCCCTCCTAGAACGACAATTGCCAAAGGCAAGCCCCCACATTTGGAAACTATTTGTTCCCCTATTCTTTTCAATTCTAGAGGACAAACAAGTAATTCATCTTCCATTGGAAAGGCCTTCTTCACAAAGAGCTCCCAACTCTCAGCATGAGTCAGAAAACGTAGCTCATGAAGATAGCTCTTTGGATCGGCATGCATGGCCACGTCTTTAATGCGAGTGGTGAACAAGACCCTACTGCCATTCATTACATCCGGAAAGATAGCTTTCAAGTCATCCCAAACTTCAATTTTCCATATGTCATCAAGAACAATCAAATACGTATCCCTGCTCAATACTCTTAAAAGTTTCTCCTCAAGATCATCTCTGTTCATTGCCGCTAATATGCTTTTGTCCATTCTCAGAACCCTCTTTCCTTTCTCATGTAGAAGCTCTCTTGCTCGATAATCTTGAGATACATAGACCCATACACAAAAATCAAAATGCCTCTTAACATCGCTGTTATTAAAAACTTTCTTAGCTAGGGTAGTCTTCCCCCAACTACAGAGATCACACTCCTTCTAAGCGTCGTTTGATCAAGCAATTGTCCTACCAACATGTTGATGTCTCTGTCAAGGCCAATAACATCATGATCATCGGTACTAATTCTAGGAGAAGATCGTCTGCGCTCCCTTAGTTTCTCACAAACATAAACAGGTCTATCCCTACCTACGTTTTCAATCCCACAAGTACTTCTACTTTCAGATATCTAAGATATCTTACACCTAATCTTTTTAATATTCTTAACAAGTTCTTTCCTAACTTTCAAATCACTAAAGTAGTAACTATGTATACCTCCTCAAGCATCCCATAAGCCCAGATTGTGTTCTTTGAGAAGTGAGGCTGAGGATGTAAGTGTCAATAACATCCTCAACATCGTAGGCCACATCCCTTATGTCCCTAACCCAGTTCCTGACTCTTTCATCGCTCTTCTGCTTCACATCTGCATCTTTTAAGAAACACTGAATTCTTGTCAGCTCCCTCTGAACTGACTCAACTTGATCCTGGACGTCACATTGCAGAGAAGCCACTCCTTCAATGAGTAAATCAGCAAGCTTTTCTATAACAGATGAAACCACAGCGTCCGCCATGTGTATATGCAGTATATACAGCTCATATAAACCCCCAAGATCTAATCTTTTCGATGTCTGGATTGAAGGGCATAATCAAAACAACGCAGCTGCACTAGAACTTGCCTGAAATTTAGAAAAGACAAAGCTTGCAACCTTTGTTGAAGGGGTCCTCTTGCAACGAAGATACAGATTTCTTCTCAAATAATCAAAGCAAAAGAAACTCCAACAAACACGTATCTCTTGTTCGTCAAATGGTTGGGAGTCGATGTTTAATTGACAACCAATTACAAAAAATATCATCATTCTTTTATAAAAAAATTATCTATCATTTTTTTAGCAGTCTCATCCCTTAATTAGAAATCTCAAGTTAGAGGCCCGAGAATTGATAAATCTATTTGGCCAGCACTTTACCTCTTACGGACTAATCCAATTGGAATAAAGATTGGTTTGAATGTGGATGATTTAAAGTGTCTTCTCATAATTACAACCCTCTTAGAACACTTCGTGGAATAACCGTAAAAGATGAGTGTTTCGATGAAGAATATGATATTTCGTAAAATTGGCTACATATATTCAAATCTTGTTAGTAAAGGTTTACATTTTAGAGGATATTGTTGACATGTTCACAAAGTCGTTACAAAGAATAAGTTTGAGAATCGCTTAGATTTGATTTATGTATGAAGTTGTTAAACCATTGCTACAATTTAACCTATATGTAAGTATATTAGTCAAGTTGAAGATTGTGTATATAAATCACGTAGACAAATGTGTAATCTTGGAAGTGTATTAGTTAAATAGGATATATTCTTTAAAGTGAAGACTCTTGTTTATGACTATATATGTACAATCTTAAAATATTTTAGGTATAACACGAGTGTTTTCTTGGGAATCTTTGGATAAAAAATGATTTAAGCTTACACTATATAGTAGAATATTTATAGGTTGAGAAAGAATTGGGATATTGAGTTCTTTCAATTCAAAATCAAACTTAATTGATATACAAACCTACTTTAATTAAAAATTCTTGCGATGTGGGGATGCTTAAACTTTTCAGATTTAAACCTCAATGGGATGATAATGTGTTTTAACCTCCTCCTACATTGAAACACTGAGTTCATTGTACAGAAGTTTGTTAATCCAATAACTCCATGCACTAAAGAGTAATATGGGATTTGTGAATGCTCTTTCCAAGCATCCCATGCTTCAATATATGGCTTTGGTCTCGAGTTTTGTGAAAAACTACGAAAAAAACAGCTCATTTGTAATCTTTACTATTCATGTCCTTCTTCCTGACAAACTCAAGGTTTCTATAGGCTCCACTTTACATGTCAAAATTTGCTAAGCCATCCTTAATTCCTCTAGGAGCTATGTTAGCAATAAAAAGACAAGTAATTGTAATACACATATGACAGTATAATTAATTGCAAAACCAAATCTCAGCTAGTAATTATAATACACATATGGCATTATAAAAAATGTAAATACAATCACAAGTTTTATCTTAAATTTTTACCATATCATTTTGGACATTGGGATAAATAAGTTGTAACACTTGATCAAGTGAATATATAAATGTCTAGGATGTGTGAAATTTTGGCCCAATATTTTCCCTTCTTTCTCCCGTACCTTTTCGCCAATAAAGGACACTCAAGGATAGATAGAAAATAAAGGGAGGATGGCAAGCCCTCTTCTGGAAAGGTTTTCAGATGAGGGCACCAACCAATTGTCAAGCGTTCAAGGGAAGTAAGGTGGCGAAGTCCTTCCACAGATCTCAGATTCTCGAACTTATACAGAGTAAGAGTGATTAGATTGGGCGGCAGCCCTTCTTCTGGTAGGGATGCAACCTCAGGGCAAAAATCAATCCACAATTCTCTAAGATGGGTGAGATCACAAAATCTTCTGTTCAATGTAGAAAGCAAACCCTCATCTGGCACCAACTGGAGCCTATGACAATTCAAGATTGTCGACTTTTCAAGAGAATCACAACGTTGAAGCCCTTCGTAGTTAATAACTTTTAAATATGGCATACCCCCAATCACAAGAGAAGTAAGAATGGAGGGCAGAAGGGTCACCTCTGGGAAGCATTCCATTTCTTCTGCTTCATAATCCCTAACAGTGAAGGAAGTAAGAGAGGTAAGTTTCTGCAAATCCCAATTCATACGCCTGGCAATCAATTTGTTGCAATTGCAGATAGCAAGTGATTGTAATTTCAAAGGCAAACCACCTCTTGGAAATGTCTCGATTTCTAAGCATCCAATTATTTCCAACGTCAAAAGGGCAGGGAGAAGGGAATGCATAACCTCTGGTAGACACTTCAGTTTTGGACAATTCTCAATAATAAGCTTTGTCAGAAATTCAAAATAGACTAATTCCTGATTGGGTGTACAGAAGGATTCAAATTGTGGACATCCTAAAATTTTCAGGCTTTTCAATTTTGGGAACAATTCTAATGGAAAGCACCGGAGCGGTTCATGTTTGGCAATTGTAATTTCTTCAAAAGAAGAGCTAAGTTGCCCAATCTTGTCCAGTACAGATTCTTGGATGTTAATAATTTCGAGATAGATGGAACTACGGAAGTGGGGCCAATCAGCATTAATTAATTCTAGTGAAGAAAAGTTGGGAGCATTTGAACAACAAATTTGAAGCTGCGGACAATCATCAATCTCAAGTTTCGCAGAAGAGGGAAGATGACTAGGTAGACGGCCTTTTAAATTTGGACAACTTTTTACCCTGAGCTTTTTAAGACAAGGAAATGCTCCACTTTCTAACCAATTTGGAAACCTATTACCTCCATAACCATCGATTGAAATGACTTCTGTTTCTGTGTGAGGCTCCAAACCATCAAGTACAGCCTCTTCGTGACGTGGATCATCAGTATCACCTTCCCAGTATAATTTCAACTTCTTAAGGTTCTTCTTACACTTGATCTTGGCTTCAAAAGCGTCTTTGGCGTTCACCACATGTTGAAGACTGAATTCTAAGCTTTCCTCCAAGCTGTCGAAGGCTCCCCAATTCTTTAACTCCACAACCCTCCCGCTTTCCCACAAAGAAATCAGTTAAGGTTTGCATCTTTATCAGTTTGCCCATATTTGGAGGCATCTCTTGCATCCTTGTTCCTTGAATATCAAGATAGCGCATATTAATCAACCTTCCCATCTTAGTCGGCAACTTAGCAAGATTCATGCACCAAAATAATTTCAAAGTTTGTAAATTGTAGAAACTACACAAACATTCAGGTAAACTTCTGATTGATGTGAGAGAAAGATCTAGATATCTCAAATGTTCCGGATGGCTGATTGAACTGGGCAACTTAACAACATTCCGACATCGGGACAAAGATAGCACTCTTAATCGTTGCTGATTTAGAAATAAATCAGGAATAATCTCCTGCAGCTCCCATTCTGTATGATACACTAGTAAGAACGTGCGCAAGAGGTGAGATTTGAAGATGCTCGAAAGTTGCCGAGATGATGATTCTTTTTTCACCGCTGCACATGAAAAATAACGAAGCTTGTCGAATGTTCTGCAAGAATCTTGACTCTCAAACCTGAAGCAAAAATCTCCAGCCACAACTCTAGCCAAGTCATTGATCAAGTCATGCATGACAAAAGAATTATTAACATGTTGGAAAAAAGACCTTGATA
>JANZLH020000157.1:2483992-2499398 GCA_026770325.2 Erythroxylum fimbriatum | reverse complement strand
ATGCAAATATGATTGACTAATTATTATGCACGTGAATTGAACTTGTTTGGTTTTGTAACTGTCAAGTCCTAGTTGTGAGTAAATAGGCATGCCTAGAAGGGTCTACAGCTACTTTTGGATACTTCGGTGTCGAGATTTCGGTCTCTTTTGAACACTTCAGTATTTGGACTTCGGTCTCTTCATAACACTTTGGTTTCGGGACTTCGGTCTCTTCTGGATACTTCGATGTCAGGATTTCGGTCTCTTCTGGACACTTCGGTGTTGGGACTTCGGTCTCTTTAGGATACTTCGATGTTGGGACTTCGGTTTCTTCTAGACACTTCGGTTTCAGGACTTTGGTCTCTTTCGGACATTTCGGTGCCGAGACTTCGGTCTCTTCTGTTTAGTGATGCCAATTATGGTATCTTCTATATAAGTCCCGTTAGTACGTTACCTACTTCTGTTCATAGATTTACAGCCTGATTTGTTTTGTATTTTGATTTATGATAAGATAAGATTTGATATGAAGTAAATCTGAAATTTTGATTTGATGGGTTAACACCCTGTTCTGAAAATCAATTATGTATTATGAATATTCTATTTTGTTATTGAAATGACTGACTTTAGCTTGGGAAGTGTTTTCCTTAATAAATCTTATTTTGTTTTAAATTTCAGTATGTTGATATGCTTTTGTGTATCATGATCTAGTATCTGTTGTGGTTAAACATAGTTTAGTTATTACTCACTAAGCTATATGCGTAGCACGGTAGATTTGCCCTGTGTAGGTTCAGAGAGAAGGATGTAGGGACTGGGACAAGTCAACCGCAATGGCCAAAAGAGTCTGAAATTTGTCTTGTTTAAAATGTATTTTGAGTTTTTTTGGACTTGTATCTTATGTATGCGACTCCTAAATTTTTGTTTCAAGGTTTGTAATAACCTTAATTCAGGTTGGTTTCAGAAAGTATGATATGTTTCGTATGTTTGTTGAGATTCTGGAAATGCATGTATAAAGTGTTTTGTATGTTTGGAATGTTTATTTTTGAATGTTATGCTTCGGGGAAATGTTTCATAGTCATTATGTTTTGTTTTGTGTGGCGCTCGCAATATCCTCCCAGGGGATATTAGGGCGCTACAATAAGGCCTAGTGAGGGGTTGGTATATATGTGAATGGTCTATCTCTATAGGAATAATGAGGCCTATGGACAACGTCAAAGCATAGATGGTTTAATAATTGCATCAAATGATTTTGATGTCATTAATTTGTGACGTGGGTCAGGGATAGATATATATTAAGTCAAAAGATTCAGGAATATATTTTAATTTGAAATGATCATTTTAATTCTTAGCTACTATGATAAGTGCATAACTTGGAATGAATTGATAACTCTTATGTTAAAGAAATTTGTACCAAGTTATTATTATAGGGATCTGTATCAGATAGGCATGACAACGGTCTATGCTTCGCCTAACCTCCCATAAAGTGAACTTATCCTATTTGTGTAGCCCTAAAATAATATTTTTTATGAGAGAGGGTCATATCTTTCGAGCTAAGCTTTGGGTCAACCTTCCAAGTTTGAGCATAGTCAACCTAAGTTTAGCCTGTTGACATTATACTGAATTGAACAAAAATTGCCATGCATAGAATTAAAGGTTGCAAAGTCTTACTCAATGATTAAAAAACATAAAAGACTATCATAAGGAGATAAAAGTAGTCATGATATGAGCCAATATAGAGAAAAAAGAATTGAATATGACAAGGTTCTTGAATGTTCAATAAAGATGTAACTAATTTAGTATAATTATAATGCTATATAGAGTTTTAAAAAATGGCACTTATGGTTATGAAGGTCAAAAGACAACTAAAAAGCAAAGGAGTAACTAAATAGTCCACTAGAAGTAGTCATTCTTAGAGGCTTTATTAGAACAAGAATGATAAGTGCTCTTCTGAAGAAAAAATTAAGTCACCTAGAGCTAAGGATGATGTCTACAATCAAGACATAGGTGAAATTGATTCTCAACCCTTTTGAAATAGAGATATTAAATGTTTTTAGTATTTGGAAATAGGGCATGTTGCATCTTAATTACAAAATAAGAGGATTATAATCATAAAAGATGATGGAAAGGTGGAAAGTGTTAGTGATTAGGATAAAGAGAAAGCTATACCACTCCTTGATGGGTCTAGTGATGACAGTATTTAGTATGTTATTAAGGGTAAGATATTTGTTATTAAGAGGGCATTAAGTCTTTAAACTAGAAAGGATAATTTAGAGCCACAAAGGAACAATACATTTCATACTAAATTTCATATCCGTGACAATCTATATAATATGATCATCATTAGAGGGAGTTACACTAATGTAGCCTACCTTTGTAGAGAAATTGAGTTTGCTTATTATAATTCATCTGAAGCCATACAAGCTTCAATGGATAAATGAATGTGGTGAGGCGAAAGTCACCAAACAAATTCTAGTTTCCTCCTCGATTGGTAGATATTATGATGAGGTGTTATATAATGTGGTGCGTATATATGATGGATATATTCTCTTAAAGAGACCTTTGGATTTTGATAAAAGGACCATAAAAGATGTGTTTTACAAATAGTTATTCTTTCATCATAAATCATAAACCCATTACTCGTGTACCTGTAACACTAAAGCAGATCTCTAAATACCAATTAAGATTAAAAAGATAATCATAGCTAGAAAAAGGGAAAGAATATAATAAATGTTCTTTATACTAACCAACCTATATTTGTACCTTTGTACAAAAGGCTTATCTTTCTTTTAATATAAGTGAAGATTCAAGGACAAGTCCTTTAAAGAGTGGGAGTATGATGCAAAAATGGGTAGTGCAAAATAGGAACTCTATTGTATATAGGTTTGAGATGATCACAAGAGCTAGAGTTAGAGAAAATTTGAGGGAAAATACTTATATCAAGCTAAATATGGTCTCTAACACAGACGTGACTAATATCATTTCTACTTTTAAAAGTTATAGACAAATGTTTAGTTTAAATCCAATTATGTTACAGGTTGTGCCTAATTCTCCAAAGACATAACAGGATCTACGAACACCAAACATGAATGTGGAAGGGAAAGAATATAATAAATGTTCTTTATACTAACCAACCTATATTTGTACCTTTGTACAAAAAGGCTTATCTTTCTTTTAATATAAGTGAAGATTCAAGGACAAATCCTTTAAAGAGTGGGAGTATGATGCAAACATGGGTAATCCAAAATAGGAACTCTATTGCATGTAGGTTTGAGATGATCACAAGAGCTAGAGTTAGAGAAAATTTGGGGGAAAATACTTATATCAAGCTAAATATGGTCTCTAACACAGACGTGGCTAATATCATGCCTACTTTTAAAAGTTATAGACAAATCTTTAGTTTAAATCCAATTATGTTACAGGTTGTGCCTAATTCTTCAAAGACATAATAGGATCTACGAACACCAAACATGAATGTGGATATCATCTATGTGAAATTAAAGTTTATATAGTCAACAAGACTAGGCCATGGTCACAACTCAGATTGTGCCTATTAAAATCCATATTTTTATGTTTAGTATTTAAGATATGTTTGATAGCACGTGTTGAGTGCACTAAAATTTATCTAGCTCTGTACACTAAAAATTTGTAGATGTGGTAAGTCGGGATCGCATCTACAGAGAATGTTCGGTTAATTCTCGTAGTGAAAAGAATCGATACAAAGGAAATAAAAGGAGGTTTTGAGTTGATGCAATCAAGAAACAAAACAAAAATTAAACTAATGCAAGTAATTTATCGAAAACAATCAAAGATATTAAGAGTTTCAAATATGTGTAAAACTCATTTATCAGATCAATCTTGGCCTACACACGATTAAATACACATCATTGTTATAATGCTTTCACACCTCGCTTAAGACCATTGATCATGGACTAACAACACGTTCTACTAATCTCGGTTTTTCCTTAGGTCGTGTTTAATTCAGAGATGCTCGTTAATTAAACCTAATTACTGAATAACCTAAAACATGCTCTCTAGATTTAATTGAGCAACTGCATTACGAAATGGAAAACGAATCAATGTAGTTTAGTACCCTCACAAGCTTGGGTTATCTTATCTAAGTTACATTGTTCCTAATGATTCAAAGTCATTAATGGCTACTAACCAATCTCAAACACAACAATTACGATTATATTCAAGATTTTAGCAATGGGTTCATAATAAAACAATCCAATAAACGTATTAAGATCATCTTTACAATACCCAAAACATTCAATATAGAAAAACAATAACAACCCCTAAATAGATATTCAATATTAAACAAAGAGAAAATTTATAACATTTACTACTCATTTGATAAAGAAGCATATAAAAAAGATTTGCCACTGCATTAGAAGAAATAGATCACATTAAATATCTTTTTACCCTATTCTATAGAGAACCATGAAATTGTGGGCAACCGTGGTTTAAGCCAAGAAATCATTCAACCAAGCAGAAATTAGTTCCATGGAAGCGGATGTATTATTTCCCGCTTACTCCGAGACTACAGAGACTTTATGCGTCTGATGTGACTGCATCCCACATGCGATGGCATGCTGAACACTAACCCGACGATGGAGTAATGACCCATCCTTCAGATGCATTAGCATGGAAACATTTCAATGAGACCCATCCGGAATTTGCAGTGGAAAGTCGAAATGTTCGGTTGGGATTGTCGACGGATGGATTCCAACCTTTTGGTCAATCCGGGCAGCAATATTCTTCATGGCCAATTATAATCACTCCTTACAATTTACCTCCCTGGATGTGTATGAAAGAGGCATATATGTTCTTGACAGTGATTGTGCCAGGGCCAACAAATCCGAAGCAAAAAGTAGATGTGTTCTTACAACCATTGATATCTGAAATGCAGCAGCTTTGGGAATCCGGTGTTCAAACATATGATATTTCACGGAAATAGAATTTTGTGATGTGGACCATTAGTGACTTTCCGGCCTTTGCCATGTTATCCGGATGGAGCACAGCAGGAAAATTGGCTTGTCCTTATTGTGGCAATGACTCGGAGGCATTTTATCTTCCAAATGGCGGGAAAATATGTTGGTTTGACAATCACAGAAAATTTCTTCCGGCAAATCATCCGTTTAGGCGCAATAAACATAAGTTCATTAAAAATAGGATGGTCAACATACCTCCTCCTCCTCTAAAAGCTGGAGAAGAAATTGTGCAAGAGATTGAAGAATTAGGTTTGCTGAAAGTAACAGAATTAGAAGCCGATGAAGTAAATACAAGCATAAGTCAAAATTTTGGCTGGCGTAAACGAAGCATATTTTGGGATTTGCCATATTGGAAAACAAATTTGATACGTCATAATCTAGATGTTATGCACATTGAGAAAAACATATTTGACAACTTGTTCAATACCATTATGAACATTGAAGGGAAGACAAAAGACAATGGCAAATCTAGAGCTGATTTGCAACTTTTTTGTAGACGAAATGAGTTGCACAAAGATCTTCGAACCGGTAAATATCCAAAAGCATGTTACACTTTGGACAAGAAACAAAAGGAGCTGTTGTGTGAATGGTTGAGAAGTTTAAAGTTTCCTGATGGTTATGTTTCAAATTTGGCTAGGTGTGTGGATCTAAGGAAGTACAAATTATTTGGGATGAAAAGTCATGATTGTCATGTATTTATGCAAAGACTACTGCCAATTGCATTTCGAGAGTTACTGCCTGCTAAGGTATGGGAAGCTATCACAGAGTTAAGCTTGTTTTTCAAAAGCTTAACATCATCTGAAATCAGGTTGGATGAAATGGGGAAATTGGAAACCGAAATTCCAGTAATTTTGTGCAAGTTAGAAGGGATATTTCCGCCAAGTTTCTTTGACTGTATGGAGCATCTTCCTGTGCATTTAGCGCACGAGGCAAAGTTAGCTGGTCCAGTTCAATATCGATGGATGTATCCATTTGAGAGGTAACTGAACAAATATTTTGAGCCAATAACTATTGTCACATGCTTTATATACTTCATTAAGCTCAGCTTTAACTCTAATATAGGTATTTGCATCACCTGAAAAAAAATGTTAAAAACAAAGCTAGAGTTGAAGGCTCTATATGTAATGCTTACTTAGTGGAGGAGGCTAGTACATTTTGTGGACATTATTTTGAGCCGCATGTGCACACAAGAGCTAGAAAGGTTCCCCGTAATGATGATGGGGGAGGAACGAGTGGTGTTGATGGAAACTTGTCCATTTTTACTTATTCTGGACGAACATATGGACGTGCAACAAGACGAATGTTAACAGAGGAAGAAATTGAGGCTGCACATGGTTACATTTTGTTGAACTGTGAAGAGGTGCAGCCGTTCGTACAGTAAGTTGAACATGAATATTTCTATATGATACATCAATGTGTGTTGTTGCTGACAGAAAGCATCGTTATGTATTCAGATTATACGAGACATTGTTACGTGAGATAATGCCGGACATCACACAGGATGATCTTAATAAAGAAGTTGGCAAACACTTTCCTCGATGGTTCGAGAGATTTGTAAGTTGTCACTTACAACTATTCTTAATTATAGTTCGTAATCATATTTTGGTGTCCTCATGTCGCTTTAATCAATGCTATGATATATTCATTTATATAGGCATTGGAAAATCCAATTGAGAACAAGTGCATCTGTGATCTTGCGAAGGGTCCTCTGCGAACTGTTAAATCCTATCCAGTGTATTTCGTGAACGGATACAAATATCATACAGAATCTCATGGACATAACATGTCAACAGTCAACAGTGGTGTGTCAATACAGGGAGAAGTGCTGGATTACTATGGTAAAATTATCGAAATACTAGAAGTTGAGTACCCTGCTTTGCCAATCAAGCGATGTGTGATATTTAAATGTCACTGGTATGACCCGACACCAAATGTTGGCACAAAAGTGCATAGCCGATACAATCTAGTTGACATCAACACTCGACGACGATTGCGACAATTTGAACCTTTCGTCTTGGCTATGCAAGCGAAGCAAGTTTGCTATGTCCCTTTTCCAAGCGTACGACGAGATAAGACAGATTGGGTGGCGGTTTGTAATGTTAAACCTCGAGGTGTTTTTGAATCACATAGAAAAGCAGACAAAAGACATGAAAGTGACCCGTTTCAGGAAGATGTCCCTTTAATCAATGCATCTGTCACTTATGACGATAATGAACCTTTGAATGATCCATCTAATGCATATGTCGATATTTCTTCGGGAGAGGATGACGAGGCTCATAACTCCGACGAGGAGCCGGAGTTTGAATCGTATTCTTCCGAGGAAGAAGATGATTGTAATTTACAATTAAGTTTTGATAGCGATTAAGTGGTGTTTGTAATAGCCTCAAATTATTCTTGTTCACTATTTTTTAACCTTCATTTATATTCCCTTATATTCTTCTCCATATATATGTAGAGAGTAATATTGATATCAACGAATTATTTTTGTAGAGAGTACGTTTACATTGCATTTCAGGAAAACAAATGGGACCAAAGCGACAGCGTGAGGTTATGCGACCTCGGTTTAGAGCCAGGTTCGGAGGAACTTACTGTGAAGGTGGTTCATCACAGTCGGCTGCATGTAATGACTCACCTCCTCCGCCTCCAGGACCGACAATTGCAGATGAGGACTCACCTACAGAGCCACTTGCAACTCCATCCCCATCCCCAGCTGGTGTATCATCCAACGCCAGTGCGTCGGATGGAGGAGACGTCGGCATGATTCCAGATGAGGGACCGGATGGAAGAAAGTTAATATCAATTGTCAATGACCAGTAAGTAATATCACATTACCCACGGTTTCTTTTCAATTGTCTTATGTTTATTAGTTACTTCAAAGGCTATGCAAAATTATTTTATTAGGTTGGTACCGTCGGGTCCGATTTCTAGAAATATGACTTCCACATTTAAGCAAAGAATTGAGCTTGAGGGTTATACGTGGAAGAATATATCTGCCGCCACAAAACAATTTTACTTTCAAGAGTTTGAGGTACAAAACAATTTTTATATTGACTCATACACACAACTGACATAAATATTATTACATTATATAATTTGTTGACTACTTATTTCAGAAAGCATTTTACTGGGACTCTTGTTTCAACGCCATCATTTATAAAGTATGGGAAAGGAAAGCACGTACACGTTATCGAGACTTCATCAATGCAATATGCAAGAATGGTGAACGACCCCGATATATTTCAGAGGATATTTGGAGTCGTTGGACCGAGTATTGGACATCACCTGCAGCAGTGGGGATATCAGAGCGTAACTCGGCCAACAGGCGTGGAGGTGCGGGGGGTCAGAGCCTTCCTGTACATACGGGAGGATCAATAACCCATAACGAGCATGCACAAAGACTTGTAAGTATCTAAACTTGACACTTATGTTGTATATATTTTGCTATGTTGTGTTCTACAGAATGATAATGTTATTACTGTCTGGTGCCAATTGTGGCTGTGTTATGTTATTTGATTTGTTCAACAGGGGGCAAATATTTTAACATAGAGGAAATGCTGCCGAAATTTTTACAAAGTGCAGTTAACATATGACAATTTTGGGTTATACATGTAGGAAATCTCATTGGGGATGAAGCCTACACCTATCCAGTTGTTTTTGCACACCCACACGAAGAAACATGATGGTGTGACATTTATCAACACCCGATGTAGAGACCTAAATGTATGACAAATTAATATATTGTTTAATTTCTTCTTCTATAATCCGTTACTCATCATGTCAATATTGCTTCCTAATAGGATCAACTACAACAAACCATTCAGCTGCAGACTCAGGAGGAACATGTTGTAGATGAGACTCGGACGTATCTGGAAGTTGTGGGTGGTAGGGACCGTCGTGGGAGGATATTTGGGTTAGGTTCTTATGCGGACACATGTTATTCGCGCTCTTCCCTGTCCAGCACAGCAACATCGACTAGGCCAACCAACAATGAAGTAACCGAGCTTCGGGCCACAGTGGACACATTGAAGGATCAGATTGCTCACATCACCGAAGCTAACGCTAATGAACGGGTGCAGCACATGGAGCAGATAGCTAACATTAGACAAGAGATGGAGGCTAAGCACATGGAGCAGTTGGCAAAGCTAAGGGAGGAGATGGAGATGGCGCAGGTCACAAGAATGAGAGCGGAGATGGAGCAGGTGACAAAAATAAGAGAGGAGATGGAGCAGATGGAGCGGATGACTAAGATGAGAGCGGAGATGGAGCAAATGGCTAAGATGAGAGCAGAGATGGAGCAAATGACTAAGATGAGAGAGCAGACGGAGCAGATGAATCAGCTTAGACAGGAGATGGAACAGTTGAAGGGGAGGTTTGGCAGTTCAGATCATCCACGATCACCACCACATTAGCTTGTCTTTGTGGTTTGTTGTCAATTACAAATGTATGCTTTGGACAATTAACTGCTTTTATGATCAATTTAAACAATTTTCACGTTATATTATCAATTAATTAATTTCCTAATTAATCGAATTTATATATATACAAATTAATTTATAATGCACACATTATTGGTAATTCTTAACATTATACATTTTTCACAACATCATCAAATTAGAAAATGCTTTTAAAAAATTTCATACCTATTATTACCGACGGTCACCACATTTCCGTCGGTAATTTAATTTTTATTACCGACGGACTACTCATTTCCGTCGGTGTATTCAATGTCGTTGTTTTAAAGTTTGCAATGCCATACCGACCGATTTATTCCGTTGCTAAACTTAACGACGGAAATTAATAAATTTATTCCGTCGGTAATCTTATTACCGACGTTATGTATACCGTTGTTAACATGTTTTATTCCGTTGCTACAGTGCCGATGGAAATATGTCCGTCGGTAAATTTAGCTACGGTGGAATCACCGACGACTTTGACCGTCTGTTTTTTTCCTTCGGTAATTACTTATACCGACGGAATTACGTTATTTATTGACGTATTTTTCCGTCGGTAACAACCTGTTTTCTTGTAGTGAAGGTCCCTTTATTAATATACTTCTTTTTATTTAGTTATTATAAATCACCTCAACTTTTATTTTTTACTTTACACTAATTAAACTAACAAAATTGGGTTTGAATTAGTAAAATCATTCTTTATATATGCTTGTGTTTGTATGAATGTCTGTGTGAGGGTTGTTAATTCGGGACAAGAACGAGTGAAGAGTATAATCACCGGCTCCGCTAGCCACCGGCTGAGACGGGGCAACCGCCCTCAGAAACCGCCGCCTCCCCGATAGCAAAGCCTCATTCTTAAACCAATGAGTTGAAGTTTCAGCGTAAAATCATTCTTTAGCGACGAAATGAATGATTCAAGCTTAGTCCTAAGGCTCCATTGTAGCTGTAAAGGTGTTCACTGAACTGACGGCAGTATCTCGAAGAGAGTTAAAAGAAACGTTTCTGTAGAGCTTCAATTACAAATTGATGGTCACATTACAAGTAAAGAATCATTTGATAAGAACGCATCTGGCTGGTGATCCTTCAGCACCCAGCATCCTCAGAGGCAAGCAATGGACATCATAAACTCCTGCTTTGACGTTATCAAGTTTTAGGCCCTCTACAAGAATGATTTCCTGCAACATTTTTTCATCAAATCTGGAAAGAAAAAACTTTATTCCAAATTAAGTATGTTTTATGAGTTCAAGCCTTACCCTGCTTTTAAGAAATACAAGATGAGTTGGGTGTGCATCAACATACGCAGCAGCTGATAAGTAATCAAGTCCTACATGTACATGGCATAGATAAATTTAGCTATGAATTTGTTTGAGTTCCTCATCAATAGCAGCAGTATGATTATACACCAAAATGGTTCCAATGCGAGTAATGAGACTAAACTTTTCAGATAAAATAGAAGATGATATAACAATACCAACGAGTTTGATGTCTGTGTTGTCGACCAGCCAC
This sequence comes from Erythroxylum fimbriatum, assembly GCA_026770325.2. Classification (NCBI taxonomy): domain Eukaryota; kingdom Viridiplantae; phylum Streptophyta; class Magnoliopsida; order Malpighiales; family Erythroxylaceae; genus Erythroxylum; species Erythroxylum fimbriatum. Next base: position 2,488,474 of record JANZLH020000157.1, on the reverse strand, counting down.
TTAGCCCCGTCCTCCATGAATCCAACGTAGCTGGAGTCGAACTCTTTCTTGAACATGAGCCGCCTGAAATCAAACGAAATTCAGTTCAACAGGTTGCTGTATTAAATTTATTTATCGGACAGAATAAAAAGGTCTTAGTCACCTGTCTGTATTCAAGGTTCTGAAAAGCACTCGACGTACTCCCGTGGGAATGTTCAAGGATTTCATAACTTCAGCTGTAATAAATACTAGTCAATTGCTAGGAAGCGCTTTTCACTCTCTGCACGTACTTAGTCTACGTAAAATTAATAGATCACTCCAAAGAATGATCAGAAAGCAACGCGTAGCACCCATCTCATATGAAAAAGATTGCAATGACCTTTAATGGAAATGCAGCAAGTCTGAGCGAAATGCATACCAGTTATGTTGTTGTTTCTTGGAATATCAACTAGCAATGCAGGACCTATACACAGAAAAAACAAAGCATCAGTGAATTGATAATCAGATATCCATGCAGGTGCTGTAGTGATAACTGCAAAAATCGCAAAAACTACAGTGGTACTGGTTCCTGATTAACATCTAAGTATACCGTTAAGCACTTCCAAGTCAAGAGAGTCGACATTAAACCCCGCCTCGTAGTATTCATCGTACAGATGCCCTGGAGAGTCAATGTGTGTGCCTGTGTGCATGGCTAGTTTCATCTCAGCCGCATTGACTAGAGAACCGTTCTTGATGCTTGCTACGAGTCTTATGTAATCCTTGCCAAGCCCATCCTTTGAGTCCCATGTGGGCATCCTAGGATTGACCAAGTGAGTGATGTCGAAGATTCTGCCATTGTCATACACTTCTCGTGGATGTCGTCTCAACAGAGGAGAAGGAAGACCGGTGGCTAGAGCAACCAACTTGGTGCATAGAACCAGAAAGAGCAGAAATTTTCTCATTGCCAGTGCAGGTTGATCCTATGGTTTATGAGAAAGAAGTGCGTTGTATGTAACGATGGTTACATGCTTATATGTACATGAAGATGGATTGTGAATTTATGTACTGCGAAACTTGAGATTGGATGTGGACGGCTGGTGAAGAAAACAAGAGATGAAGAACAATTTTGTTCAAAAATGGTGCTGGCGCAAGGAACTTGTCAAATACGAGAAAAAGGATGACATAAGAATTTCAAACTTTGGGCCTTGCCACTTCTAAGAAGAAGGTCAATGTAGACATTTCGAAAGGAGATGTTGCTATGGGTGAATTGGCATTTAATTTAGATATAGTTGGGTTTCCTTTAAGGGGGGGTTAAATATACTGACCATTTCACTCTATTCTTAAATTTTAAAAGCTATTTAGTTTTTAATTTTAAAGAGTCCATTAACATCAAATGCCGTTTAGTGTTTTTAATAATTGATAATATACATTTTCAACAACTATTACATAAGTAAGATGTCAATTAAATAAAGGAATACGTACTCATAATAACTAGAGCTTGTCCGTTGCAGGACTATGATATTGGGACGCCAGAATTACTGCAGAATTTCAGTCAGTGCCGGCCCATGAAAGGCCAAACTCTTTTACAAGGATTGTTTAACTTTTGGACAAGTTCCTCCTAGCATTTCCCATTGGAAACAACCTTAACAGCTGATCAAAATTTGTGACTTGGTCGTTAACCTCCAGCCTGCAAACTACTTGTACAAGGTGAGCACAAGTTTTTTTTATATAAAAAATATATCAGATTCTAAATTGCTTAGTTGTTGGTGTTAATTTAGAATTTGGGCGTGTTAGGGAGGGAACTAACTTCTTATCAATGTTATAAGTAGGTCTCGAAAAAAAAACGGAGTTCTAAACTACCAAAATTCTAAAATATGTGAAATGAGGTTTGAAGTAAAGAAAAATTTGGAGTGTAATAAAAAGGGAATCACGAAAGCTTACAAAAGGGAATTTGAAATAACAAAGATGAATTTATAATGTAAAGGAAGTTGAAAAATAACAAAGCATTTTTGAAGTAGGTTGAATGTTTCTCTCCAAAGATTGGTTTTGTAGTTATCTTGTGATTAAAGGTGCGTTGAATATTGTAACATCTCATTATCATAGAGTATATACCCAAATATACAGAGGATATTTAAGTACATATCTTATGACAATGTTATGTTAGAGCAAACATAATCTCTTAAATAACATCATAAAGAATATACAATACTTAAAAACTTTAACACTTCATTTCATTTATTAACAAAAATTTACGTTGTATTCATTGAAACAAAAATTTACAATCCTTATACAAAAGTTCTATATAACAAGAAACTACAAATTACAAACTATAACTCCTCTGATGTCAGCTGACAAACCTTTGAGCCATATCTTAATCCAAAATGTTCTTCTAAACAAATTTTAGGAGCTAGGTTTCCTGTCTCGTACCTGAAAAGTCACATCACAATTTTTGATGAGTTTTACGAACTTAATAAGTGAATCATCATTGATGATCTCACCTATGTCAAATACACAATATCACACATTTCACGTACATTCTTCTAGAACATGAATAATTCAAACAATCACATTATTATGGCACATCACTTTATCATCATAATTTCAGAAAAGATTTCATAATCATATATATACAAATGCAGATGCATATGAGACTCCAAATTTGTTATCATTTGTTCTGACCGAGTGCCTTTCAAATAAGATACAGATATTGGCCCATTGGGCTTAGTTAGGTACAGAAATCACGGAACAAAGTTCTACGTGTAGAATTATAAGCTTAAAGCTCTTTCAGACTAGCTACTCTAATCACGATGCTTTTATCTGAACATGCATTTTATGAAATGCATCAAATAACAGATTATGCCTTGTATAGCATTCACTTATAATGCACAAATAGAATTTCATATTCATCAAACCTCAGTCCGGCATTCAATTTTCGTTGAGTATTCAGATATCATTCAGAATTTAAATGCAAACATATATCATTCAAATTTCAAATGCAAACAGAACACTTCTAATACATTCCTAAATATCAAACTCCTCGGACCATTAAAGTCCGGAATTCACAAACAGGTCACAAACAGTTCAATAATTAGTAGTTAAATACAATAAATCAATCCTAAGAAGATCATCTAGGTTGACTCACAGTACGCTCCAATTTATGCTATTGCTTGGATGGTCCGACAATGTCTGACTGGCATTCTACTTGAGCGTCTAAAATCAGACAATTTACACATAATTCACATTACAAAGTCAATCAATCAAATACTTATTCATTTGTGTACATATATACATATGTTATGTTCAATGCATGCTCAATGACTATTCCAGGTATATTTCCTTAATTCACATCTTATGATCATTCATACTTCAAAACTCATATATGTCTAATTTGAACTTAGGTTTACACCTCAATAAAGTATAATATCATTAATCAATCATTCACTAATGTTATTATAACATTATATGATCATACAATATCCAAACTCTCATTATTCTTATAACATCTCCAAATTTCATACCTGAACATTTGGTAAACAACAATCCATTATTAATGAATTCATAAGACCATGAAATTTGGTGGAGAGAAAGAGCAACGTGTGAGGAGTTTGTGGTCCAAATTTCAAGTCAATCGAAGGTCCAAAGAAGAAGTTATGGTCAAAAGAGTGAAGGGAAAGTTGTCAAACAACAGTATACCTTCACGATCATGCAATTCCTTAATGACCCATTTTGTCACGATCGTGCTTGTGCACGATCGTGCACTATCTTTTATTCAATCTTCATTCTGGCTCTTCACAAAACAGACCTTCGGGCCAAATTTTCATAGTCATTTTGATCAGAAAAATGAAAGATTTAGTCAAAACATTCTTCTAAACAATTGTTCGTTTATGTCTAAGTTTCTAATGACACCAATTTCATGCAATTTAGTTTAGTATTCTGTAAGGTATACCTAAAATACTACAGACTGTTCCCAAACCACGATAGAATACAAAATCTCAATTTCAAGCCAAAATTTGAAACTCTTAAAGACAGAATTCAAAATCGATTCCTCATGAAAAATATAGCCATATGTCTCTAGTTTAATATAAACTTAAAATAATTCCATTTGGATTTCTACAGATTAAGTTATGGCCAAAATACCGATACATGTTCACTAAAAACACTACACCTAACATATTCCATCAATTCTTCTTTACCAATATCACATGCATTTCAGTCCAATTCAAACATTATTCTTATATCATTTGACATGCCATAAAACTCAAATTGTTACTTACCTATTAGGCTTCCAATTCAGCTCAAAACTCCAGATTATACTAGTCCTCCCAAGCAAGCAAAAATCTTATAATCACATTCAGCTAGTTTTTTGGCAATTTGGTGACGGATATACGTATGGGTTTCATGCAACAAATTGGCTAGGGTTCAAGCAAAAGTACATAGAAAGAACTTATTGGACCCCGTTACCGGAGCCCAACTCCGGATCCTGTAACATGAAACTTAGTCATTTTACCTTGTAGGGTCTATTCC
>JANZLH020000157.1:2466670-2478491 GCA_026770325.2 Erythroxylum fimbriatum | reverse complement strand
TAAGAAAGTTAATGAAATATCTGATATACCCTTATTAATTACATGTTAAAGTGCCTTGAAAATATAATTTGTGTAATTAAGATGCGAGAGAAATTAAAAGATAATTTTGGAAGTAAAATTATAAATATGCATAAAAAGTCACAATCGACATTTATTTTGAATAATCAAAATCTCTCTAAAAAGAATACTAGTTACTTTTTAGGTACAATGATGGCAATTAGACAAGTAAAAAATGGAGAAATTTCCTTTTTGTTTTCATAAAAAAAAGTCATAATCCTTATTTTTTGAGTGTGTTTAATAAATTTTGAAATACACATATTAATTCATAAATTACGTATTTTAATTGAATTATTTAACGAGTTAACAATTTAAAATCAATTAACAAGTTAATTTAAAGATTCAATATTTTAACATACGACAAATTTAAGCACTTAATTCTTATAAAGTCTATTGAATCTGAATCAAATCTATGACCTATAATGCTTAGAGATTTTTAGGGAGTGTCATCCAGCCATTTACACCACTTTAGGGGACCAAATGAAGGACATTTAATTGTTAAAGCATCCACTTTTTGACTTTAATTTGGTTTGTGTCCTTCTCCATTTAGAAATTAATTAAAGTGTATGTCCATTAATTTGTTATGCATCACATTAACTTATTAGCTTCTTAGGTCACGTTTTCTTAAAGCTTTACTTCCAACTCAAGGTGGAGTAGGAACTTCACGTGTAAATGGATATGAAGGACGTAAGAACTACTTTATCCCATTTTTTGCATAAAGAATTAGTATAATAATGTATTAAATAACTACTTTCAAGGGGTGTGGCTCGATGGTTGAGAGCGAGGCTTGATTTCGGTTAGGTCTCAGTTTATCCCTTTTTTGCAAAAAGAATTAGTATAATAATGTATTAAATAACTACTTTCAAGGGGTGTGGCTCGATGGTTAAGAGCGAGGCTTGATTTCGGTTAGGTCTCAGATTCGATTCCCTGCTAGCCCCTCTTGTAAGTAGGGTGTTCAAAAAAAATAGTTATTCTAAGGCTCACATTCTTCAAATTAAACTATTATAAAAATTATTATTGATTATTTTAGTTGTGCTTTAAATTTTCTAAATTTAAAGTAGAATTATAAGTATAATTTTGTGATTAAAAAATTATATAAATGTTAGGAAATTATATCTTGGAATAACTGGTAAGGTTATTCCTTTAAAGTGCAAGGCCACAAGTTTGAGTAACAGAAACAACCTCTTTATAAAAAATATTACATACAATTAATGTCCTTCCCTTAACTCTCGTAAACGTGACTAAAAAATTATATTTAAGTGAGTAATGCTTTATATATATTTTTATGTTTAAAGACCTCTACTCTTACAAATTTAATTTACTCTTACATAATCAACACCATAAAACAATAAAGTGGATTATGATTGATCTGTTCGTTGGTAAGGGGTTTATCAAACTACACATTGGTGGACTGACATGGACATGTAGCCCACGCAATACATGTTTCATCTATTCCTGACCTCTACCTCTAAAACAGTCCTGTCTTAATCTTACATAAAAAATTAACAGCCTGGTGTGGTACTCTTAAGTGTACAGAAGCTGATGCTTGCGCTAATGGACGAGACCAACCTGCTTCATTCTACACTCCGACTTGTCAATTGGGGTCCAAATGTCTCGAACCTTTGGGAACAAGAATAACAGCTCAATCTTTCCTTCATTTTGTTTTCGAATTTCTTGTAGTACGTCAATCATTTCATGATAGACTTGTTATTCTGAAGTTGGCTCGGCTCAGATTTGTCTACGTTTGAGGTTTTCTTATAATTCAATTATTTAATTTATTAATGTTTTTAATTGATAATAATTATTATTAATAATAATGTATCTCTCATGCTTTTAAGGGTAGTCAAGAAGTCTTTAAATGACAGGACATTGGCGTTATTAAGTAATATGTCTGGCGTACGAAAATTAGTTTAAAGCTTATATCAATCTCGTGAGATTAGAAAACAAGCACTTATCATATACAGTAATTAAGGGTATGCTATGAAATAGGTGGGATATTTAGGAAAAAGACATTTCGTTTTGGCTCTCCCATAGCATACTCATGTTTGATATGAAAATTGCAAGAGGCTCTTCATGTTTGCTCATTATGGCTGACAAACCTCAAAAGAAAACAAACTTGTCTTGTAATAAGATGAATTTGGAAAGCCTATGATTAGAGCAAATCTTGTAGTCTCGTTACTTGGCAAAGGAATTGGATTACGAAAAGTAATTAAGCATTTTTATATGAAGTTGTGTTTAATTATTGCTAGTTATTTTCTTTCTGACACGAAGGAATTGATTATACCCGCAAAAAAGGAATGCATTTTGAAAGGAACAATTCATTCGATCCAAAATTTGGAAACGCACAAAATCATTGATCATATAAATAGTTATGTAATGCAATAATACAGGTTGGATACAGAAAAAAAAAAAAAAGGATTAAAGACAAAAGAATTGTCCGACGCTGTGCTGACGTGGACATGGATGAGGAGTCCACTTGGACAAAAAGTAAACGAGGCGGTGATGCAATTCTACAAGATTGTAGGGACGAATTGTCCCTAGTAAAGGAGGGAGTGTTTGGTGGGGGCCAGGGGAGAAAGGGAAGTGAGGCTTTAAGCAAACCCATCTGGCTACTACACACAGTCATGTGCATTCATTTATCAAAAGAATGCGATTGAAATAAAAAGCAAAGCCAAACACAGCCCTAAAGGAAAAGGCATGATTCCTGTGCCTTGTGAGGGAAGAATAGATGAGTCAGTTTTTCACTCCCTATTAACACACATTTCCTAATTCCTCCTCCTTTTCAGTCTTTAATTACATCCACGTCCCAATGTCTTATGCTTTCCTAATATCAAGACGATATATGAGGATGAGTTGATTATATGCCTAAATATGATTCTAAGGTCAATTAAAATTTCAACCCCATTTTCAAAGGCTTTACATATACATACGTCAAGCTTACGAGCTCGGAGAAGAAGGACATTGATAAGGCTAATTGATCTTCCCGAAGCAGACTGAAGCATTAAAAAGGAAACAGTACTGCGTCTGTTCACTTCACTATTAATGTACGTTGGGTTAAAATTCTGAGCCTAAACAACGTCGATGAAGAAGGGTACAATACAAGACAAGTTTCGAAGGACACTTTGGTAAATTCATCAGTGATCAGAAATAAATTACTGCAAGAAGAGTTCTTCCCCGGGTGGTTGTTGAAGTGATGAACCCGAGGACCCGTGACGTGTCACCGCCTGTATCTGGTAACGAACATGGACTTGACCGGCTATACCCAGTCAACATATTAATCAGGGGGGTCATAGGCTTGCAGGCTATAGAGAATCTAAGGTTGTGGTGCCAGCTATGAAGTTGAAGGATCAAAGCTTTGTCTGAGGTCAAAGCTGGCAAATACATAAATATAAATTTTCCTTTTATTGGGGGCTTTCTTATAATTGTTTGAACTTTATTTCTTTTAAACCTTATTTACACTTCAATTATCTTCGCACTATAAATCCACCCACTTCCTCTCTCTCCACTCTATTCCCATTTTATTGACTTCCGCTCTCTCTCTCTCTCTCCCTCTCTCCCTATAACCTCATATTCTCATTCCCTGTCTATATATTCCCTCGCTTCCAAAAATGTTTGCTCTCTAGAGAGAGAGAGAGAGAGGGGGGGAGGGTTGTGTTGTATGTTTGATTCTTACAAGACTAGGATCACAATACCAACCACTACTAGGAACATGGCTGGTTCTCTGTGTCTGAATGGGAGTGAGAAGAAACACTGGTGGCTTAACAACAGAAAGGTAATGAATGATCTTGCTTTTTTTTCTTTCTTTTATATTGCATTTGGATGTGCTTACTGGGTTTCTAATAGTTGATCTAGCTCTCTACTGGGTATTAAGTACATATTTTTAATAATGTTAGTAATATACTGTACAATGGACTCTGCAGATTGTTGATAAGTACGTAAAAGATGCGAGGAACCTTATTGCGACACAAGAACAGAGCGAGATTGCCTCTGCTTTGAATCTCTTAGACGCTGCATTGGCACTGTCACCTCGTTTTGAGGTCGCTCTTGAGCTGAAAGCTAGATCACTTCTATACCTCAGGCGATTCAGAGGCGTAGCTGATATGCTTCAAGACTACATTCCTAGTCTGAAAATGGCTGAAGACGAGTCGGGTTCAGTTTCGTCTGATAACTCGTCTCAACAGCTCTCTAGAGACCGAGTGAAGCTGTTGCCTTCTGACGACTCGTCGTCTGGTCGGGATCGGAGTTTCAAATGTTTCTCTGTTTCGGATTTAAAGAAGAAAGTCATGGCTGGCCTCTATAAAAATTGCGAGAAGGAGGGGCAATGGAGGTAAGTTTCTTTTACACTGCATCAAGTTTTGTGCAACATCTGACCACTTCTGATGTGTTCTATTTAATGTCTGGATAGATCAGTAGTTATGTTTTCATTTGTTTTGAGTAAATGCACAGCAACCATCATTTCTATCTTTGCTTTTACTCGTTTTCTATTGTCTTTCATTTACTTTGTTACTTTCTCGTGATACCCAACCCACCATTGGATTTCCATCTGTTTTGAACCTCAAAACTTGAAATTAACACATAAATGTATTTCTCTCAAGAACTAACTTTAATAGCTTTCAAAACTGAAAATGATTCCAACGTGATTTGATATCGTTTTGAGGTTAAGAGTGGAGAATTCCAAAGGGAGTTGGTGCGTTCTTTTGGCCAAATAAATGGAAAGTCAATTTTGGTTGTCAATACTTTTATAGATGAATTAAGACACGTCATTGGTTTTTGGCTATCCAATTCAGGAGGGAGTTTTGCACAAGAATAAGCAATGGTTGGTGTAGCCCAGTAGATGCGTTTTCCTACCTTACCAAACATATTTGAATGAACTAATGTTAGGTTCATAAACATCAAATTTTGATTTCTTAAGTCAACTAGTAAAATTGTTTATAATGATGGGTGAAAAATCAAATTTTATCTTGAGTTTTTGTATTCCTGTAACGCATTAGAACTCAGCCTGTTATGGTGGAATTTTGTTGCAGGTACTTGGTTCTAGGCCAAGCTTGTTGCCGTCTAGGTCTCATGGAGGATGCCATGGTCCTTCTTCAGACTGGGAAACGACTTTCTATGGCTGCATTCCGCCGTGAAAGCATTTCTTGGTCGGACGACAGCTTTTCATCCACCGATTTCCCAATCTCAAATGAGATATCTACCTCCACAGCCCCATCAACCCCTCCACGATTACTGACTGAATCTGAAAACATTACACAGCTCTTGTCTCATATTAAGCTCCTACTTCGCCGGCGGGCAGCTGCAATTGCCGCCATTGATGCAGGTCTACATTCTGAGGCTATCCGCCATTTCACTAAGATTGTTGAAGGTCGCAGAGGAGCTCCTCAGAGTTTCTTAGCAGAATGCTATATGCACAGAGCATTTGCATATAAATCTTGTGGGAGAATTGCGGAATCTATTGGCGATTGTAACAAGACTCTAGCTCTCAATCCCAGTTGCATTCAGGCTCTTGAAACGAGAGCTTCACTTTTTGAAACCATCCGCTGCTTGCCTGATTGCCTTCATGATTTGGAACACTTGAAGTTATTGTATAATTCGATCTTAAGGGACAGGAAGCTTCCTGGTCCTGCTTGGAAGAGGCATAATGTCAGGTATAGAGAGATTCCTGGGAAACTCTGTGCATTGACAGCAAAGATTCAAGAATTGAAGCAGAGGGTTGCTTCTGGTGAAACTGCAAACGTTGATTACTACTCGTTGATGGGGTTGAGGCGTGGTTGTTCAAGGTCTGAATTAGAAAGAGCTCATTTATTACTGTGTTTAAGGCACAAGCCTGATAAGGCTACGAATTTTGTTGAAAGGTGTGAGTTTGCAGATGATACGGATCTTGATTCAGTTAGAGACCGTGCAAAAATGTCTGCTTTATTACTGTACAGACTACTTCAGAAGGGTTATTCGAATGTAATGGCCACAATTATGGAAGAAGAAGCTGCAGACAAGCAGAGAAAGCATGCTGCTGCTGCTATACAAGCAGCAATTCAAGTGCAGCAAACGACCCCGAACTCAAAGCCAGAACAAATTCCATCTGGATCGGAGATATCAGATTCTAATAAAAGGAGCTCGAATGAACATAAATTGGCAACATCTTCGGGCAGTACTAATCCGTCTGTTTTCCAGGGGGTCTTCTGCCGTGACCTTTCTGTAGTTGGGAACTTACTCTCTCAAACTGGGTTCAATCGTCCACTTCCATTGAAATACGAGGCATTGAGCTGCTAAGTGGAATCAAGTTCACTAGATGTTACCCGCAATCGAATCACTCTCCTTGTACAAAAACATATAAAATTTAGCCCGCCGGGAAATTTTGTCACCTTTTCCTTCTTTTATTTTCGCACTCTACTTACTACATGTACAGGATTTGGTATTGAGATCTCTACCTTTTCTTTTCTTTTCAGTCTAAATCTCAATTCATAGTCTCTCGCATTTACAACTTAGGATTCTGTTCGTATTAATAATAACTAAGATGTTCAAGGGAAGGAAAATAACTAAGTCGGCTTTGGTTTCTCCCTTGGCTCATCCTGCCACATTTAATTTATTTCCTCTGGATAACTTTATCTACTCACTGCCATTTCTGACATTCCACTAGATTTAATTTATTTGCTGATGCCACTACTGCACTTTCCTTGGCAGGCACTCTTGAGCACTGGTTTCCGAGCGTCCTTTCCTCAGCGATGTTGTGGCTTTAAGTGTACTGTTTTCAGAGGTGTCTCTATAATAATGGTGGAAACTGAAAAGAGACCTTGTCAAGTCACTTCAAGGATTTGTCAGATTTTTACTCTCAGGTCTGGAATAAAAATGAAAACAAAAGGAAGAGTCTAATCAAACACTCAACACAAGGGAAAAAAACAAATTTCAGAGAAGAGGTCAATTCAAGGGGTGCAGCTTGCCATCAATCCATCATAAAACTCTGTTATGTTCTTTACACCAAATAATGAAATGGTTGAGAGTAATCTAAACGGGAAGGTGGCAATAATGGCCGATTCATTAACATTACCTGCAAGAAATATGGACTTTTAAGAAGGTTGCTGGGTTATCAGTGAAATGGTCTCCAGCCTCTCAAAAACTTACCATGTTCATTGTTAAAGGCAATGGCTTCAAAAAGCCTGCGTATCTGCTAAATTAAAAAGGTAGGGGTAATTATTTGCCGTTCCTATTTTATCAAACATCTGCTTTCTCTCTTTTCTTTTTCCAACTTTGAAGGGAGAAAGGTGAAAAGGGTTTGAGTTAATTGCCATTTGGCTGTGAAAATGATCGACTTCTATTCTTTGCTTTATGGAAGCTAGGACACAAGTCCTACTGCTATGTATCAAAAGGAAACCTCACGTTTTGTTTCGTAAATAATAAGAATTCACTTCTCTTTTTATAAGAGACTTCCAGGATCTATCAACTCCCTCAAAACACTGCATATCTTTACTTGCAAGTGATTTGAGTGCTTTTTGTCCTGACGAATCGGCTTTTTCCTTCCTTCTTCCACGCTACTCAACTATTATCTTTTGCTTTAATTTCTTCCCTTTTCTTTACACCCCCATGCAAATTCCTATAAAGAAATGAAATCTTTACCGGAGGGAATATGATTAAAAGGAAGTTAAACATCCTTTAAACTTTCTAATACTTTGAGAATTAAGATTAAACTAAAATGAGATATTGATAGGCCACGATGCACACAGGTCATTACCAGATTTGACTTACACTTTTAAGGGATGCCATGCCATAATAGTTTAAAACTTCACAATACTCACTTTTAAATTACAGTCGCATGCAATTAATCCTCGGCAGTTATGCAATCTTGCAACTATAATTTAATTAATCCGCTTTTATTAATATAGAGATTGAAGTAGGGTACCACTAATACATACGTGAAGTTGACATGGATTCTGAGATTTCCCATGCGATTCATTCAAACATTCAACATTCAAGTATTGACAAGATATCGCGACATTTAGTTCTACTTTAATTATAAAAAAAAAAACCATCTTACACTGAACACAATTGGTTTGAAGTGTAAGAGTGGCTAACGAAAAATGACAAAACATGCCACGTTCTCGTAATGAAAGTCCACTTCCATGCTTGCTAGCTGGCAGCTGCATCATGTCTCATTCGCAGCCAGCTCCCGCTACGGAACCAAATCCACTGTGCTTTTTATTCAATTCCAACCCGTGCTATCAATTTTAGCTACAAATTTTGCTGGGATTCACTGAAATTTGTGGCTAAAAATTGACTGTACAGGGTTAGACTTGGATTAAAGTAACAGAGGATCTTCACTCCCCCGCTACATATCAGAACTCTATGATTTGCGTTGAATTCTTTGACACTTGCATGATATAATATAGACGTGATCGTTGATGGGCTTATAATATGTCCTTCCCTTTTGTTATTATTAGCTTGCTTGGCGCGACTTACACATGCATGGCCACTGTTTATGAAGAAAACCATACACTGGAATTTGAAAGCGATGCCCATTTGGATTTGATACACTAGAAAAAAGAAAGGTAGAAAAGCTCACACGTGCTTGGCCACTCAAATCCGTCATAACTATCCATGTAATATTATGAATGGTGGGATTCAAGCTAGCTGGAATAGGCCATCTGATGGTTTAAAAGTTGGGAAAAGACATGCTTTACACATCTCGATCTGTTTATCATTTCTAGAGAATGGTGCAAATCGCTGCAATGTGTGCATGTATTGGAACCACTTTGGCATATACAAGTGAAAGGCTTCGTAGTTCTCAACAGTTTCTCTGACAAATATAGGGTATACAATTCCTATTTTAGCAGGGTATAGCATTTATTTAAATGTATTTCCTGACTTGAACCATATATAGTTTTGATGTCTTGCGGCGAATGAAAGAGGCAAGCTTTGCACGATTTCTCACGATAGTGCCAATTTGGGTACTCTAATTGGCTTGATAATGTAGAGACAGTGGGGGACTTGGAAATGGAGTCGACAACTTGTTCTTGTGGGTAAATTGACCATATGAACCCTTTAGGTACAACTAAAAGGGAGGAAATTTGGGGTAAAATGGGGAATAAGGGTTGAAAATAAGGTTTAAGGATAAATAACACGTGATGCTTGAATGTTGGGGACATTGAAAGGAGGGAAAGTCGTGGCCAGATATGATGATGTCAGTGAGAGGCATGTGATGGTATCATATCATGTGCCTCTCTCTCTCTTCTTTCCGAGGAATGGTGCTTGATTTTTGATCTAACCAACCAACGCTTTATGCTTCGACCAACCTTTAAGAATTCTTCCTTTAATAATCACACAACTCTTATCCGTTACTCTTTTAAATATTTATTACTTAAATTATCAAATATATATAAACAAATCAATCATTGAAAATTAATTTAATTTTTAATTATGTCTTCACTCTTAATTAATTATCTTTTAAATTTTTTTAAATAAACTTCTATATTTTTTATTATTATTCGAACTTATAAACTTCAGTACCTATCTCTTTAGATCAGACTTTGAACCAATTATACCACAAGGCCTATTGAGTGAATGATCTATCTCTATAGGAATAATGAGGCCTATGGGCAATGTCAACGCATAGATGGTTTAATAATGCATCAAATGATTCTGATGTGGGTGGGGAATAGATATGTAATAAGTCAAACGAATCGGGGATATATTTTAATTGCAAATGATCTTCTTAATTCCGAGCTGCTATGATAAGTGCATATCATTGAGACGTAAAACAGGATTAGCGGTTGACCTTGTTCAATACTTTGTACACATGGAATGCAGCTAAAGTAAGTAGCTGTTCCTCTGATTCTTTTCGCATCATCTTCCGTTTGTTTTGTTTTGTTTTTTTTTTAAAGGTAAAGGAAATTTTTATTAATCATATAAATGAGATAAATAAGGTGGGATAGACTCTCAAACTTTCAAACGAAAAAAATTACAAGATCTGTTCTTAGGCTTGATCTAGTAATTGAATATATCAAAAGATACTGCCATGGGCTCACTGAGTCTGGATCAGATAGAAGATGAACTGAATAGCCCATAATCAGTTTGGTTCTTTCAAGATAGGTCCAACTTGAAAGTATCCTTTTCGCTCGTCTTTCCTTCTAGTTTTCGGGAACATGAAGAAATCAAAGACCAATGGGCTCATCAACACTTAACTTGTCCATCACATCACCAAAGAACCAATACTCTGAAAACGTTGTCAAGAATTTGTATAAAGATAGCGAATGTAGAAAGATCTCTCTTTTGCTATCCATCTTTCTGACTAATCTGCTGAAGATTTTGAGTAAATTCGTTGACATTCAAATGAATTGTTAAAACTATCGAATTGTCCTAACGAAAGACATCAACTAAATCTTTCTGGACTTTAATTAATGCATGAATCACCTAACCTATATTTATTAATTTTCAATGTTTTAAAAATCGGACTAAATATTCAACCGGTTAAAGAAAAATTTAAGATTTAAAGATTCAACCAGTATTAAACAGTTATATAATAAATAATAAGATTATAAGAGTAATTAAAAATAAAAAATTTTCATTGAAACAGAAAATACATCTATGTCATGTTTTGAATTTTGATTAATAAATAATAATATTTTTAATATTATAAAAAATTAAAATTTACATCTTCATCTTATTTTAAAATTTTATTATTTAGTTAATATTTTCTCTTTATAGTATTGTAGTTATGAAAACTAGAAAGTTAAAACTTAAAACAAAACAAAATTCTCATGTTTATTAATTTTCCTGCTAATGCAATGCTTGGGTAGATTCAGCCATTATCATGAAGTTATTAATTATAAGAATATGGCATATTCTTTTTATTCAAAACCACTATACTGTTGTTATAATACATTAATATTTTCAACTAATGGCCTTAACTCATCTGTCATCTCCTCTCATCTTAGTCTTCTTTGTACTCTCTCTTTCTCTCTTTGTAACTACACATTCCAAAATGTTATTGCCTCAATAGTTCATCTTCTTCTCATTTTTCTTCAATCTTCCAAGCCACCGTCGGAGTTGCCCTTGGAATACGAGGAATAATGTTGGGTGGTGAGCGGGAAAGTGGGGCATCACAGTGTGGGGTATTTTGTTTGTTCAACGTTGATGACACATTTTTCTTCCAACGAAAGTCCAGCCAGTTGATTGTCATATGGTTCGAGAAAGTGAAACATGCAGTGAAATCCTTAGTTATAGTTCTTCGCAGTTTTGAAAAAATCGACCGATTTTTACTAATGACGGTTAAAAGTAAAAACCGAATAAAAAATCAGTCCAGTTCTTACTTAATCTAGTTGAACCGGCCAGTCCAATTCGGTTTTTATATCTTTGCAAAATTTACGTAAATAGGTGCGAGAAACCTAACAATTATTTGTAGTAAATTTGTTGGATCCCATTTCCGAAACCTAACTCTTGCTTTGATACCACAACTATTAGGTCCCGATTTTGGAGCCCAACTTCGGATACTGAACGTGAGCTTGATCCGACGAAAATTCCTTTAACATCATCTATTCCTCTTCTTGCGGAAATCATAAGACAAAAAAAAAAATTTCATCATACTCTTTAATACAATACTTACAACTAATTTTTATCATTCACATTTCAATACCCTCAAACAAAGAGTTTTATAAAACTATAATGGCCTCTCAAGTCATAATACAATATAATCCGAAATCTCAAATTACAAAAATAGAAAATGAAGCAAGTCCTTTAGGATCTTGATCACCTGATCTTTTAGCTATCACCTGAGGTT
>JANZLH020000157.1:2445889-2459789 GCA_026770325.2 Erythroxylum fimbriatum | reverse complement strand
GATGACATTCTGGTCTATTCCAGAGATGAAGGAGAGCATGCAGAGCATCTTAGGATAGTACTGCAGAGGTTAAGGGAGCAAGAGCTTTATGCCAAATTCAGCAAGTGTGAATTTTGGCTGCATGAAGTAGTTTTCCTCGGACATGTGATTTCTAGGAGAGGAATTCATGTTGACCCAAGGAAGGTAGAAGCAGTGGTGAATTGGCATATACCCAAGACAGTGAAAGAGGTAAGGAGCTTTCTAGGCCTAGCAGGGTATTACAGGAGGTTCGTGGAAGGATTCTCCATGATAGCGGCTCCGATGACTAAGCTATTAAGGAAGAATCAGCAGTTTATCTGGAGCGATGAATGTCAGAAGAGTTTTGAGGAACTCAAGCACAGGTTGACAAGTGCTCCAATCCTGATTTTGCCAACAGGAGAGGATGGTTATACAGTATACAGTGATGCATCTAGGAAAGGTTTGGGTTGTGTTTTGATGCAGGGAGGCAAGGTAATAGCTTATGCCTCACGGCAGCTAAAGCCCTATGAGCAGAATTATCCGACTCATGATTTAGAGTTAGCAGCAGTGGTTTTTGCATTGAAGATATGGAGACATTATTTGTATGGAGTTCAGACGAAGATTTTTACAGATCATAAGAGCCTCAAGTACTTGTTAAGTCAGAAGGAGTTGAATTTAAGGCAGAGGAGATGGTTAGAATTACTTAAGGATTATGATTTGATGATTGAATACCATCCAGGAAAGGCGAATGTGGTTGCAGATGCCTTGAGTAGGAAGTCCTCTATTGCTTATGTTCAATCAGTGTATATGCCCTTATTAGAAGACATGGCTAAGCTTAGAATCAGTTTAAAACAGGAGGAACCAGATTGTATGATTGCACAATTTAGAGTAAGGCCAATTCTCAAGGAGAAAGTTAAAGAGTTGCAGATTCAGGATACAGAATTGAGTAAGTTGCGAGCAGAAATTCAGAATGGCAAGCAGTCTGAAGTAACAGTGAGGGATGACGGACTTATGGTGGTTGGAAACAGGCTATGTATTCCGAATGCTAAGGAAGTTAAGGACGAGATTTTGGATGAGGCACACAATGCGCCTTATTCCATGCACCCAGGCAGCACTAGAATGTATAGAGATCTGAAAGAACATTTATGGTGGAAAGGTATGAAGAGAGATGTAGCAGAATATGTGGGCAGATGTTTAGTGTGCTATGGAGATGCTATCCTGTTTAGCAAAATAGGAAAGTACAGTTAAGAAGCCTCAACCTATGAAGTGTTGTCTCAAGAATTCTGGTTTTGTAGAGGAAAATGCTTTACTATTTCAGTCTATAAATGTATGTGGAGTTGGTTAAGGTGTATTTTTTTAGGCTTCTACAAGGTCATCTTGGTTTGAAGATATATATAGGCAGATTGCTATATAAGTTTCTTGTCCTTAAGGAAACAATTTGTAGATTTTCTCATGTTCTTAGGTGCGGTTATGTTCTGTGGTATTGGAAGAGAATTGCGTCTTGGGCAATCTCTAGATTTGTACATAACTTTTATGTTGATTTATTAAATTACTGATTTACCAAAAAAAATGTTGGTTTTAGACAATTGTTGGACTATATAAGGTTTTAGACAATTGTTGGACTATATAAGGTTAAGGTACTTAATAATGGTATAATTGGATTTAATTAAGGTGTCAAATGAACATAGTTTGATGTGGAATAAGTCAGTTAACGGTTGATTAAGATTTGTATTTTTAATTGAAGTAATAACTTAAGGAAGGTTTTATTAAATAACAAAGTATCTAATTTTGGAACTTATAAGTTATTAAAGGGATGAAGTCTACTTAAGAATGCTAATGTGATTTAAAGGACAAGAGTAACATGTTAGTTGTGAATGTTTGTGAATTAGGAACTTGTGTAATGTGTAATTACTTAATGTATTCATTGGTGGATTATTATAATGTTTATGTTCACAAGGCATGATAAGTATGATTAAATGTGAATGAAAATATTCAATGTAAGTAAAATGGAATAAGTCATATAATATGCAATATATCTTTTACATGAGAATTTTGAAATGTGAAATGTTTTGTTTTAAAAACTGTCAAGTCAAAGTTGTGGGTAAATAAACATGCCTAGAAGGGTCTGCAGCTGCTCCTGTAACTTGACACTAAGGTGTCCCCTGATTATAGACACTACGGTGTCCCTTGATTATCGACACTATGGTGTCCCCAGATTTAGAGACATTAGTCTCTTCTGTTTCAGATACCAATCATGGTATCTTCTATTCTGGTCCTATTACCCACTTATGTTAAAAGGATTAGCAGTCTAACTTGTTTTGTGTTATGATATATGTTCAATTCTGATATAAGCTAAGTTCATTTTTGATACAATTAAAATTTTGTTCTAATATAATTAAGTTTTGTTCTGACACAATCAAGTTATGTTTTGATACTTTAAAGTTCTGTTTTGATATTATGGTGTTTTGTTCGGATACTTGTAAGTTTTGTTTTGAAGCTAGTATATCTTGTTCTGATAAGTTATATTTTGTTCTTATGCAAACAATGTTGGATTGTTCTTTAATCGGAACAATTAAAGGTTGTATGTGATTTGATCTGATTTTGTATATGTGAATGATAGACGACTGTTAGAAGTTATCGCCAAATTATATCTTGTTTAGTTATTTTCCCACTAAGCTATATGCTTAGTACGGTGGTTATGCCTTTGTGTAGGTTCTGATAAGAAGGTTTGAGACTAGGACAAAGACAACCGTAGTGGCCAAGAAGAATGTGTTCTGTTTTGGAAGTTGTTTTTATATGAGTCTTTGTTTGTGTTTAAGTTTGAGTTGTATTTCAATGTAATGAGACATTTTGTATATTTGTGGATAAGGATTGTAATATCCTATAAGTGATTTGTAATAACCTTTATAAAGGTTGGCTTTTCAAATTATGGCATGTATTTGGATAAGTACAATATGTTTAATATGTTCTGTTTAAAAACAACTTTTAATGAAAGGTAATGTATGTTGCTTGAGTTTCTGGAAATGCATCTAAGGAATGTTTAGTATGTTTTGGAATTATTTTGGTTCTGTTTTGTGTGGCATCTACATATCCTTCCAGGGGGTATATGGGTGTTACAGTAAGATTGAGCAAAAATCAAACAATTGATAAAGATTTACAACTAGAAATTGTAAAACAGAAAGAATGTTGACAACAAGTTTTGATAAAGAATGTTGAAAACAAGTTTTGATAATAATAACGCTTTTCTGAAATGTCTTGCTAAATATAATTTGACTTTTCGAGGATCTAATGAGAAACTTTACCAAGATAGTAATGGTAATTTATTGGGATTGATTAAGATGATTATCGAATATGATGTACTAATAAAAGATTATGTTAGATACGTTCAAAATCATGACATCCATCATCATTATATTGTTCACAAAATTTAAGATGAGTTGATTTCTTTTTTAGCTCATAGTGTTAGAAGTTTTATCCTAAGGTTCAATAAAGAGGAGAAATACTTTTATATTATTCTTGATTGTACCTTAGATTTAACCTATCAAGAATAAATGAGTCTATTAATATTATGTGTGAATATATCAAATACAACAATAAAAATAGAGGAATAATTTTTAGAGTTCTTGAAAGTAGATGGCTCATCTAGATTGAGAATTTTCAATGAATTATTGAAAGTATTTAAATCTCATGATCTTAATGTCCATAATGTGAGGGGTAAAGCTTATGACAATAGTTTTAATATGAAGGGAAAACACCACGGGGTTCAAAAGCGATTACTTGAAATAAATTTGAGAGCATTATATATGTCATGTGTTTTTCATAATCATAATCTTACTCTTAGTGATATGAACATTCTTGTGTTAAAGTTGTTTCATTTTTTTGGAGTTATGCAACGCATATATGCATTATTTTCAAGTTCTTATAAAAGGTGGAAGGTTTTACTAGATAATGTTTTCGGCTTAACCATGAAATCATTGTCTAACAATTATTGAAAGAGCCAAATAAAAAGTGTTAAAGCTATTAGATTTTAAGATCCTCAAATAAGATTGGCTTTAATGGAATTATCTTGATCTTATGATGATGCCTAGTCAAAGAGTGAAGCAGAAAGTTTAGTTAGTGTACTTAAGAGTTTTAAGTTTTTACTTAGAATAGTTATTTGGTATGATATTTTATTCACTATTAACACAATGAGTAAAAAGTTGTGGTCTAAATCTATGTCCATTAATGTTACCATAGAGCAATTAGAATGTGTGATGATATTTTTTAAGAAATATAAAAACGAGAGATTTGTCTCTAGTATGAATATTGTCAAAAGTCTTATACACGAGATGAATGTTAAGCTTACATTTCCAACTAAACATTGTATTATTATGAAAATACAATTTGATGAAAATGATCATGGAGAAGTACAATTAGTTGAGGATTCTTTTAGAGCTAGTTATTTTCTAATTGTTGTGGATATGGCAACTACTTCGTTGAAGAATATACTTAAACTATTAATGACATTTGAAAATATTTTAGATTCTTATTTGATTTAGATAATTTGACATTATTGGATGATAATGAATTAAGAGAATGTTGTACTAATTTTACAACTATTTTTCTCATGATAACGTGTCAAATGTAGATTTAGATGATCTTTTTCCTAAATTAAAAATATTACAAATGACTTTTCCAAATAAGTTAATGTCATTAGTTGAAATTTTTAAATTTGTTAAAGCTGTAGATTGTTGTCCAAATGTTTCAATTGTTTATCGAATTATATCAATTATACCTATGACTGTAACATCAATTGAGAGAAGTTTTTCAAAGTTAAAATTATTGAAAACCTACTTAAGGTCATCAATGTCATAAGAAAGGTTAAATAGTTTAGTTATTTTATGTATTGAGAAGGATATATTGAACAATATTGATTTTGACACTATTATTAATGATTATACATATAGAAATATACAGAGAAATTTTTTTTCATAAATCATGATCATTTGTGTGCTTGTTAGGGCAATTCTCTTTGTGTTTTGCAATATGATATTGTTGTTCAATTGTTGCTACTGCTATTTTGTTGTTACTGCTACTATTTTTAGTGATTTTATTGTTGCTGACATTTGTAAGATATTATTAGTTGATGTTATCATCATTTACTATGTTGTTGAGCATGTGGAGTTATAACTCAAGTCACTTATGTATGAATATTAAATTTTCATAATAAAAAATGTTTTTAAAATTTACATATTTGTATATTGTCGATTTATTGGGATTGTTCGTTTTACCTTGTCTACGTTAGAAACGACCTTGGTCACTAATTTATATTTGATACAAAGACTTTCATAGTAATCCTAACCTACAAAATGTTCATAATAATTATATCATGAGAGAATAAAGTTTGAAAATGCATATAAAAACAATAAATTTTATTGATAATGTCAAGATTATAATATACATTACACAAAAAAAGCAATATTGTCTATTTATAGAAAATAGTGGAACAAAAAATTAAAAAATTGGCAAATTTTAACAAACAAACCTTTTAAATACTAGAACAAAAAATTAAAAAATTAGCCGATTTTTAACAAACAAACCTTTTATCACCAACTACGAATCATTATCTCCCATTCATTATTTACATTTCTAACCACTACCTGTTTATTTAATGTATTACTCATATTTTCATATAAAATAATACAGTAAATCACACCACAGGCATACATGCAAATCAATTGGTTTTGCAGTTAAATTGTGGCCTTGGATCCCATTCCAATTATGTTTCTTGTACCAATAACACCGTTACCACCGAAGCTATCAACACTGCCAACACCATCAGCTCCATCGGAACCAATAAGGTCAGTTTCATTAAGTCTTTGTTTAGTTGGGAGTTTATTAATAGAATATAATGAAATGAAATATTATCTCCTCATTTGGAGAGTTTATAATAAAATGGAGGAATGAGATAAAAAAGGAGGGCTTTATATTACATCTCATTCCATCCTAAACAGTAAAAATAAAAAACTTCTTATTTTGAAAATTTAAGATGTAATGTAAAATGATAAACAACTTTTCACTATATTATATTGTAAACCCTTCTTTCAAACAATATTTCACTACATTATATTATGAATCATTTTATTCTTTTTAATCAACAATTTTCTAATATTACATCCATTTCATTCTATTAAAATTCTTTCGTCCGACCAAACGTAACCTAATAAAATCATTAGATCTATCTGGGTCATCATTTGTAAGTAAAAGAACATTGCGTCTCCCACCAACTGATGGTTTGATAGCCTTCGATTTGCTACCGTTGCGGACCTGTGTTCGGACCCTGACAGGTGGCATTGGGCCGAGATCCACCTGTACCTCCCGGCCGCGGTGTGCTTGGCCCTTGCCACTTTCGGTCCTGTAGACGGGTGTAGGGGGGAGGATAGCCTGCTCTGGGGGCCTTCCCCCCACGGCGGGTTCACTGTCGCCTCTGCCTACGAGGTTATTGAGGAACGCCCCGCAACCACCAGGAGCCGTTTGTGGGCGATAATCTGGAAATGGGCGGGCCCTCAGCGTATTCACTCGTTCCTTTGGCTCGTTGCTAAACACAGGCTCCTTACGAATCAGCAGCGATTGGCTCGTCAACTGGCGTCCTACAGTCGATGCCCTTCCTGTGGGTAGGAGGAGACCATTGCTCATGTCGTCTGGGATTGTCCTCGGGTCCACGCTATTTGGCGTCAATTTCCGCCGGAGGTCGTGGATCGGCCTTTCTTCCGGCAGGAGGTGGACAATTGGCTTGCGAGCAACCTCACCAAGCAGGATCAGGTTCATCAGGAAGCTTGGGCCACGATCTTTGGGGTCGCTTGCTGGTTCTTCTGGAAATGTCGCAATAGCAGTATCTTCGAGTCGAATTTCGTTTGGCCAGCTGGGGGACACCAGATTATCATGGACTACGAGGAGTGGATAGCCCGAGCTAGGATGGTGGAGCAGCGTGTTTTTTCTACCCAGGGTTTACCGGTGGGCTCCCTAGTGGGGTGGCGGTGGCGGTGGCTTGCCGAGGGGTGGGTGAAAGTCAACTCCGATGCCGCTCTGAACCCTGCGTCTTCCATGAGTTCCTCAGGGGGACTGATTCGGGATTGCACTGGGGCGTGACGCGGTGGTTTCCAGCGTCATCTCGGTAGGGGATCGACGATGTCAGCGGAGTTATTGGGGGTGCTGTCGGGTCTCACTCTAGCCTGGGACCTGGGATATCGCCGGGTCGAGATGGAAGTCGACTCCCTTGAGATGATTAAGATTCTTTCTGAACCTTCTGTGGGTCTGACTGAGGTTACTATTTTGGTTGCAGGTATTCACCTTCTATTGCGTCGGGAGTGGACAGTGGGGCTACAGCACGTGTTCAGGGAAGGAAACCAGTGCGCGGACTGCCTCGCTCGTCTTGCGAGGATGGGTGGCTAGAGGCTTTTCGTTCCTCCCCGCAGCCCCTTTTGGAGTTCAGGAGCTTCTCCGTCTGGATGCGCAGGGCGCTCAGTACCCTCGTGGCTTTGATTTAGTGTAGTTTTTTTTCACTCCTGTATTCCCAAAAAAAAACATAACTTCTCCTGCGTCGCTATGATTAAGTCGATGCACTTCCGTTATTACTACCACTATCAAATTCTTAAATGATTTTGTTTGGTTTAAATAAATGAAGCTATTATACAAATGGGTTGATTTAATTTTTAAAAATTAAATTTGTTTTTATTTTTCTATGTGATTTTATTTATTTATTTTAATTATAAATTATTTAGAATTTTTTTTGGTATTTTAAGATATTATAAATTACTAAAGTAACATCGAGAACAATGTACAAATAATAGCAAACCTAGAAAGACAAAAGGACCTTCCGAGCCACATTCACAAATGCGTTAGCCGGACAGGAAAGGCAAGAGGGGAAAAACAGAGCGCATGCCTCAAACTACAGTTAAATACACCAACGCCTTCTCATTTCCAAACAGAGTTGTTCTTGCTTCCCATGACCTATTATGACCTCCCGAATCAAGTTAAGAATGCAATCTGCTAACTGATATTTGTGCTGTTCTATTTTCTTATAAATACGCCTGTTTCTCTCCCGCCAGATGTGATATAGAACCATCTGAAAAGAGGTTCTAAGCATAACACAGTTGCACCTCCTGTCTGCATGAATAACCTCCTCTAGTACCTCATTCCAGTCATAGGTGAAGTTTAGGAAACCTAACATAGATAAGATTCGATTCCACACTGCTTTGGTATATACATATTCAAAAAATAGGTGGTTTCTACTTTCATTGACTAACTTGCACAACACACAAATGGGGTCATAGGTACCGAGCCACCTGTCCTTTGTGCGCAATCGATTTTTAATTGTGAGCAACAAGAAAAAAGCTGCTTTGGGGCATAATACCTGTTTCCAAACGAGTGCAGCCCATGGGACCATTGTCATTGATCCCCACCCAATGACTCTTGCTGAAAAGGTAGTGAATTCCCCAGATGTGGTAGCTGCCCAAAAAGATTTATCCGGTCTATTACAAAGGGAAAGCCCTTGCAAAAAAGGGGTAAGCAAATGACCAAACCGATGACTAAGCAAACGACCACTCTCCCGAACAACCCATGCTAGAGTGACATCCATAGGAATGCGATTGCGAACTGCGATTAACTCATCTCTAAGCCAAAGAGGACTCCTCAAATGCCAATTGTCAAACCAGAAAGAAGTGCCCTCTCCATCCCCAATTCGACGCCTAATCACTAATGTTAATTAAATTCAAAAATTACTAAAAATATTTGATTTAATAATTTAGACTTTTATCTAGTTGGTTAACACAACAATATTCAATCGTTCCATACTTGCAGATTAGGATAATATTTGGCTCGGCAAACTTATAATAGTTAATAACTTAAAATATAATTTATTATATTTTTTCTTAAATATGTTAATTTTTTGTATATTGATAATATATTGAGACCTTTTTTTACTTCGCCCAAAACCTATAAAATGTTACGAATGACCTTGCTTAAACTTACGACCTTATGGTTACAACGAAACATCTTTACTAGCTTTTACAAAGCTCACCTTGAAATAATATATTTAAAATAAATAAAATCGCTGGAAATTCCATGATACGTACCCTGAAACAAAGGTAATAATTTTTTAAAGAAGAAGTCTTATTTAGACCAGTGCCTAAATTGATGATTTGTCCTTTTGATAAGGGAATTTGGTTGACGAAGGCATCAAACATGAGGTAACATTTTCTCGCCGGCAATATTAATCTTATGATAAAGTGTAATATAAACTTTGCATAAAGTCATAAATCAATTTCATTATTGCAGACTTTGGTTAGAGAGTTTTCTTCCTCAATATCTCTATCTTGTATCATCTATCCTAGACTCAGCTACCAGTCTACTCTGCCCACCGTGTTTAATTTATTTTTATTTTATTCCTCAGGTGAAATTCTCAAAAACATTTATACGTGGCACGTTTTGATTTGCCTAGAGTGTAATATCCAAGACTAACAATGGAGACAGGGTGGTGAGTGGTGACTAGAAGCAACTCCTTCCATCTGTCTTGTGCCTCTCTATTTATTGAATCTTCTTTCACTTGGAATCTATAGAGCAGGAACATGGATTGGCTGACACGGTTCTTGGCGGCGGTGGCTTTCTTCGCCGTCGGCGTTATATTCTCGCCGGAAACATTTGGATCGAAATCGATCACTCAGCTCGCCACCTACCTCAAGTTGGCTCACGTAGTCTGTTTCGCCACCGCGTTTGGTGCCGCCCTTTGGGTCACTTTCATTGGCGGCATTATCATGTTCAAGTATACTACTCTACTTCTCTCTTGCAAAACTGAATTTGATAACACCAATAATTTCTTCTTTTCTGTGTTAAAAATTTAGGAATCTCCCTAGGCATCAGTTTGGTAATTTGCAAAGCAAGATGTTTCCTGCCTACTTTTCGCTGGTTGGGGTTTGTTGCGCAATATCTGTGGCGTCTTTTGGGTATCTACACCCGTGGAAATCGGCAACCACTAGCGAGAAGTATCAGCTCGGGTTTTTGCTTTCCTCTTTTGCATTTAACCTTACCAATTTGTTCGTCTTCACACCAATGACCATCGAGGTATTGTTATTCCTTTATCAAGATTTTCTTATCACGTTTTATACTAGACCAATTAGAATTTGTCTTGAGTTGGGAACTAGTGTCTTTTTGTCATCCGTGCGTAAGATTTTTATTTTCCAGGTTCTGAAAAACTTGGGAAATTTTGGTCTAATGGTAGAATTGGATTGAATTTGACTGGAATTCTCTATATTTTATCTGCTAAATGGCATGCTTGAATAGGATTCTTATCATTTTTCACATTTCCTATATTCTCAAATTCCATCTTCATGTTTCTTCTTTTCATCATTTCCTGTATGGTGGAAAGATGTTTCTCTTGTTGCTTGTTGATTGTAAATGGGTCTTTGGAAAATGCTGGCATCCCAGTTGTTTCCTTCTTGGTCTCCTCTTCTGATTTTAATTACTATTCAGTTTCTTTATGGGATTATTTTGATATGGTTTGGTGTGTTAAGATGATGAAACAAAGGCACAAAGTGGAACGGGAAGATAATATTGGAAATGAAATTGGAGGGTCAAAGAATAGAGAGGTTGCAAAAACTAATCCAAAGCTTGCGGCCATGAACAAGAAGTTTGGTATGATACATGGATTATCTTCCCTCGCAAATATCATGTCATTTGGTAGCCTTGCCATGCATTCTTGGTACTTGGCTGGTAAGTTGAACCTGTAATTGGACTATAGTCAACACTCTCAAGCTTGGGACATGCGTGTACACCTTTGCTTCTTAACACTAGCTTCTTCTTTGTTCCCCGCCCAGTTTGTGTACTCTTGAGCAATGTGATGAAGTGAGAATAAATTCTGGTATTTGTACTTACTATTACAATGAAATTGTACCGGAAGTTGGTTTTTAAAATTGCATATCGTAGAGGCTACGTTTGAATCAAGTGAATGAGCAGAAGCAAAACCAGTCCAATCTAGCCTTCAAGGGCCTTCATAGTGGCTTTGGACTAGTGTTTTTGTATACTCGGTCATTTGGGCCGTGAGTTGTCGTTGATCGGATGCATATGGTGAAAAACGGTCAGTAAGCCTTTGTTTGGATCCTTATTTGTACAAGAGAAAAGAAATATTGAGGAGAAAAGAATGGAAGAGAAATTAGATTTCTTTTCCCTTGTTTGTTTTTCTAATTTATCAAAGGGGGGAATTAAAACTTATAGACCTTTATGTCCTGATTATAGAACTTGTTTATCTTTTGTTAAATAAGGATACAATAGTAATTTACTTATCTTGTCTTGCTTTATCTTGAATTTCCCCTCCTTTCCCACCAATTTGGTGGGAAATATATTTGGTATAAATTTCTCTCTTATTCTTCTCCATTCTCTCCCTTTCCCTTGCTTATTTTTATCCAAATAATAGAAAGGAAGAAAAATTGTATTTCTCTTCCTTTCTTTTCTCTTGCTTTCCTTCCATCTAAACAAAGGCTTAAAGAAACAAATTTTAACTGATTCCCAGGAGTATAATCAGATCTAACCCAAAAAGCATCAGTCTCTGGAAACTTCAATCATAAACCCAACCATGCAAAAGAAACAAAGACCAAAATGAAAACAAGTATAGCATCATTTTCAACCATCTCCAGAACCTCAGAATCTTTGAAGAAATCTTAACTTTGAGAAGATTATAAGTTGTTGGTATTAGAAATAAAGGGCAATACGAGCAGAAATGAAAGAGAAAGCTGAAAAAGATAATCAAACACATGTTTACTAACTTATAACAAAATGTTGAACAATAATAACATCACACGTATAACATTCATTTGTAAAGTTCCAAACCTGGAAAACTTATATCTGCCAAAAGTTTGGATCTACAAGATACTTATCAAAATTGACCTGAACCCAACCAAGTTAAAACAAAGATAGCAACAAACAAATGCCCGGTCTAACCGATTAGTAGGATTCCGTAAAAACAACTTTAAGCTCCTTAAGAGCAACTAGAAACCAACATTTTCGAAACAAAAGCACTTTAACGAGTGAGATGCATGCCAAAAAACACCAAAAGACAAGCATTACCACAACTGAACACATATATGCAATCGACATATTCAAAAAATAAAGAGAAGTTTTTATGGCTTCATAAAGGGGGAAAAACACAAACTTTGCAGTCAAAATCCAAACTTTAGAACTCAAAACCAACCTTAGAAATGAAAGTAACAAATGAGAACTATCCCGTTACAGAAAAACGCGAAAGGAAGCAAATGTAAGACAGAAATCCGGTAGAAAAGAGTGAAAGTATGAACGAAAAAATATGCCATTTTTTCACCATTTTTATAAATAAAAGATTTGATGAAACAACATAAGAGAGGTAATTTATTAACCTTTTTCATTTGTAACTTTTTGAAGTCTGACCTGTTATCATTACCCTTCTCATGCTTTTCCACTTGCTTCTTGCCTCGTAAGGAAGCCTGGGTGTTGCTTCCAAAGCATCCGCCGATCGATTGATCGGATGGACGGGGATTTGACTGATCCTTATGAGATGTTCAACCATTCTACTAAAATTTTATGCTAAATTTGATGTAAAATAGAATATTTCAAGAATCTTTTACACTAAATTTGGTATAACTCCAGTTACTCTGTACCAAAATTTTTCATCAAATATTTATTTATAAAAATTAAAATAAAATCATTATTTTTAATTAATTAATACATACTTTATATTAAATTAATATTATTTAACAAATATAATTAATATTATTGCAACAACAAATTAATAACATACACAAATATATTATTTTTATTGCACAATTAACCTCTAATTCTCTGAATTATCATATCGTTCCCATAAATGTTCAATCAATACATTACGAAGTTCATAAAGAGCTTTTTTATCTTTAATTTGCTTATCTCTAGTAAGGAATTCCTAAAATATAATTGTATCGTCTCTATTAATATTAATTTTAGGGGTCGGCGTTTCGCTCCTCCAATCTTGTATGGCCGCTTAAGTATCATGTTCGTCCTCAATGATCATATTGTACATTATAATGCATGCTGACATAATATCATGTAATATATTTTTTTTCCAAAAACGTGCTGGTCCCTTGATAATTGCAAATCGTGACTGGAAAATTCCAAATGCATGCTCGACATCCTTCCTATATGCTTCTTGCATCCTCGCGAATAACTTCTTTTTTGGGCCTTAAGGACCATGAATGGTGTGTAACAAGGTAGACCATTTTGGATAAATACTATCAGCTAAATAATATCCAGTATCGTACACTTTTGCTCGAATAACATAATGAGCAGAATGTGTTATACCTTTGGCAAGGTTTGCGAACAAGTGAGATGATTCTAACACATTAATTTCATTATTTGACCTTGACAAACCAAAATGTGCATGCCATATCCACAAATAATAATCAGCTACAACTTCAAAAATAATAGTTGGGAATTTATTACGTCCACTATATTGTTCTGCCCAAGCTGTGGACAATTTTGTCATGTCCAGTGCATGCAATCTAAGCTCTCTAGCATTCTTGAAAAATCACATTCTTTATTAATTTTAAGCAGTCTTGCAACGTCATTAGCATCCGATGCGCTTAGATAAATCTGTCCAAAAACCTCCATAATGGCTCGACAAAACCTTTATGTACTTTCAATTGCAATTGATTCTCTAATTTTAATGTATTAATCGGTTGAATCAGTTGATACACCATACGCCAACATTTGAAATGTTGCTATTACTTTTAGTAAACTAGACAATCCTGTTTTACCACATCCATCTCTCTGTTGCATAAAGTAGTTGTTGTAACACCCAAATACCCCCTGGGAGGATATGTGGATGCCACCCAAGACAGTACAATCAAATCAGACTAGTTCACAC
>JANZLH020000157.1:2411944-2422379 GCA_026770325.2 Erythroxylum fimbriatum | reverse complement strand
AATAAGAAAACATTATTACTTATTTAAATTATTCCTTTTTAAGTTTAAGTCATACTTAAACTTATAACCAAACAAATTCACTCTTAAACCTATTGCCAAACACCCCCTCTTCTTCAAATTATTCTCAAACCCTAATTTCGTAAGAAGAACCCTAGCCTCCAAGGATGTCGCCAGTCACAGACCCTCTTAGTCCTCCCAGACCAATCGGCCCAAGCTGCCTCGACACACTTGAACTCTAATTCACGATCTGCAAAGATCATGACCATAGTGTGTAGACCTTCAAGTGCCCAAGCCAAAGTGGCCAGCACAAAGTGTCGGAGCTGCCATGTCCCGAACTTACCACAGTGCTTTTGGAGCATGTCATCTATAGCAACTTTTGTGTTTCTTTGGATGAAGGGA
Source organism: Erythroxylum fimbriatum (assembly GCA_026770325.2). Lineage (NCBI taxonomy): Eukaryota > Viridiplantae > Streptophyta > Magnoliopsida > Malpighiales > Erythroxylaceae > Erythroxylum > Erythroxylum fimbriatum. The sequence continues at coordinate 2,421,980 of JANZLH020000157.1, read as the reverse complement.
TTAGCAATGAGAAATAGAGCTCAGGCATGTTCTTTGCCGACATGGCTGGCGGGCACTTACTTTAGCCGCTTGGTTTATACTTATTAGTAAAAGCTCGAAATAAGCAATGCAGACAAGATGTAAAAGAGAGAATATGCCGACGCGAAAGCTACTTTTCAGCTTTATGTTTTTCTACGGGAAGGTTTTAACTATAGGGTTTTGTGTTTTCTCGAACCTAGGTTTCTAACCACGCACAATCACAACAACAACATATTCTGAACTTTTTCAGAAATTAAGCAGAATCAAATTCAAGGGTTTTGTTGTTTTCTGGGTTTCCATTGTTTAAAATATTGTTTAACACTTAAACAATTTCAATTCCAAAATTCATCATCAATAATGATCCAAAATTTTAATCAATTTATAGAATTAAAATTTGGCTCTGAGACTACTATTGGGAAACCAGGTCAAGATTCGATCCCAACTAAGTGTGGCCATTGAGATTTATGTGGTAAAATTTACTTTTACCACATATAATAATTATAAGGTAAGTATAAAGTTGAATGAATATTATAGCTTTACTTTACAAAATAATTAAATTTATTAGAGTCCATTGTGGTTTGACATATTATAAATGTATTCGTTGAATTTTGAAAATTATCAATAACTTTTTTATTTTTATAATATTGATCGTGTAAATAAAATATTAGGGGCGGATGTACCAAGTGGATCATAATTATGAGTTCATCATGCACGGTTCAATTCCACTCGTTCGCTCGTAAGAAAACAAAATCAACTCTAACTTCCTTTGAAAACTTTGAGAACTCTTTTAGGGTTAATTACTTTCTAGTTGTTGTGGATATGGCAATTACTTCGTTAAAGAATATATTTGAACAATTAACGACATTTGATAATATTTGTGGATTCTTATTTGATTCAAAGAAGTTGAGGTCATTGGATGATAACGAATTAAGAGCATGTTGCACTAATTTTACGATGACTTTTTTTCATGGTAATGTATCAGATGTGGATTTAGATAATCTTTTTTTCTGAATTAAAAGTATTGCAAATACCTTTTCCAAATGAGTTAATGTCATCAGTTGAAATTTTAGAATTTGTTAAAGTTACAGATTGTTATCCAAATGTTTCAATTACTTATCGAATTCTATTGACTATACCTGTGACTGTAGCATCAGCTGAGAAAAGTTTTTCAATGCTAAAATCATTAAAAACCTACTTGAGATTATTAATGTTACAAGAAAGGTTGAATGGTTTAGCTGTTATGTATTAAGAAGGATATGTTGGACAATATTAATCTTGATAACATTATTAATGATTTTACATCTAGAAATGCACGGACAAATTCTTTTTCATAAATCATGATCTTTTATGTATTTGTTAGTATAATTTTCTTAGTGTTTTGCAATCTAATATTGTTGTTTGATTGCTACTATTGCTAATTTATTGTTACTGATACTATTTTTAGTTATTTTATTGTTAATGATATTTGTAAGATATTATTAACTGATGTTATAATCATTTTATATTTGATTAAGTATGTAAACTTATAAATTGAGTCATTTATGTTTCATACAAATATGTAAACTTAAATATATTGTCGATTTATTGATGTTTTTTTTTAATTTCGCCCAGAATTTATAAAACGATAGGAACAACCTTGGAACCAACTTGGACACAACTAGCAATGAAAGTTGAAGCTATTTGTTAATTTAACTCTAAGACTTGTCTTTCTTATTTATCTTACATGCAATTCCCTTGCTGAAATTAAGAAAGAAAAGCCAATTGGAATTGGTTTCTTCAAGTTGCTATCAATAACTGGCAATGAAAGTTGAAGCTATTTGTTAATTTAACTCCAAGACTTGTCTTTCTGATTTATCTTACATGCAATTCCCTTGATTATTGATAGCAACTTGAAGAACCCTATTCCAATTGGCTTTTCTTTCTTAATTTTGTTATTAGTTAATATATATCATAATAATAATATACATTAATTTCATTATTGAGAACTATTCCAGGAACCAAATATGTAATTACGAAATTGTTGACGTAAGAACCCATTAGGCACGATTGGAATGGCTACCATAAAACCCCCCCGCAAAGTTGCAATTCAACGTTGCCGCCAATTATACCAGACAATGCAGGTTACGACCAGACATGATTGTCGTGTACTGTAGCGTTCTTGCCTAGGATGCTTGTGTTTATAAAATATAAAGAAACAGGACCCATCACACATGATGCACTGACTCGAAGGGAAATTAGTTCGATAGTAATTCGTTAGTACATACTTCTAATTGTGAATGTTAATAACTATAACTTAATTTCAACTTAAAAACTATATTTTAATTTGATGAGTTTACTAGTTCACGAGTGTGCTAGATTTAAACTAGGCTTCAACAGCCAGCTCTAAGCATATGCGTGCACACAATTAGGCTTGACAGTTTGGATTGGGCCAGATTGACGGGGTCTCGGATTGGACCTTCTCATTTTAAAAAAAAAAAAAGACTTGAACATATGTTTCTAATACAAATATCTTGACAATAAAGTAAATGTGAATTATAGAATATAGATAAGAGTGTTATATGTATGACATCTCATATAAAAGTTGAGATAAAACTGTTTTATATGACACCTCATGTAAAAGGTGAGTGTCAAATTCTGATAAAAATTCTACATCGAAAAAAAGCCTCCAAGGCTTTGGTGGCAACTTTTGATCTGTGTGGTAGTAGGAGTGCCATGGAAAAGAAGTGAATTAAGTTGATGTGGAGAAGAGGCAATGCTAGGGATTGGAACTCCGTATGAGTGGATTATTTAAAGAGTGGATTGCTTGCTTTGCTAAGAGTAGCAGCTCTTTTATAGCAAATGATTGCTGTCCAGAACAACACAATCAACGATTAGCTTCAACAACTTTACCAAATGTGGACTATAGATGTTCAAGTTTTGTCGGCCACGCGCGAATTTTCATTCTGCTATGTCACCAAATACAAATGGATGTGTTATCCAAGACAACCTTGTCTAAGTGTCTACGAACAAGATGTCTCATTTAATTGGATGACCGTTGCCATATTGCACCAAATATTTTGTCCCAAACGGTTCTAACATCAATTTTTACCGTCATTGTTTTATCCTTACAACCAACTTTATTAGGCGTCATCTTCAGTAAAAATCTTGGGAAAAATACCTACTTCTGTTCTTTAATGAAGTGAAACTCCCTTCTTTTTTCACTCGTTTAAGAAATCCCTTTACCCCTGAAACGATTTTGAGCTGAAAGGAATTTCTACTTTTCAAGTTGAGGAAACAGACAGAAAAGAAAATCTTTTGATGCATGCAAGTGGCATCAACAACTTTGTAGACTTTTTATGTCAATAAAATTATTAGACAGGATACCTCAATCTCTTCTATTCCCCAACTTTTGCTGTATTCTAGAAGTTAAAGTTTGTTTCAGCATCTCGAGTTTTATTTTCTGATAGTTTCTTTGATCACACAGTTATAAATACTAGATAGAGTTATTCTATGAAGTGGACATGGTGAGACAAATTAAGAGGGAAGTGATATGTATTAATATAGCATATGATGTTAAACGAAAGTAGTTAAATGGAAGAACAATCTTGACATGTAGTGGTATGCTTTCGTTGAGCTTAATACAGTTTCTACTTAAAATTGGAATTTGTCATAAATTATATGTACTATTCAATCAACTTAACATACTTATACGAAGGAGCAATTCATAAACCCAGAATCCTTGAAACAACCTGGTTCAGCCTGATCTTGCTGGGGTTGAACGTCGTGGTTTGGATCCATGGTAGGTGTGACTCTGGCTATGGAATACCTGCAAAACAAATAACAGCGGGCCGGGAGTTAATTCCCGGGAGGCCCCTCCGACGCTCAAGTCAGTCTTTCTGTGAAGGTTTCGATTGTAACAAGTAGGAGAACTAGGGTTGAGATGTCATACCTGAATAAGGGAGGAATAGTACCTTATATACCTGAGGTTCCCGCTAGGTTTAGGTCTTTACGTGAATCTTTACGTTTGCATGGGAGATTATCTCCTATGACCGGGTCGTCGACATCTGGGCCTGGGGTTGGGCCTTGTAAGGCCGGCCCAGCCGACCCAACTAGATCTCATTTATCTTACGTCTCAATTACAAATTGATAACATTATAGTGACATATACTCAAATAATTTGTTGATTACAGAACTCCAAGGCGCAGGTGAGTTGGTAAGGAGCTCTCCTGGCTTAAGTAAGGTCGTGGGTTCGATCCTCTCTCATGTATGCAGCTGTTTAAAACTTGGAGCCAAAGTTTTGCCTCCCGCAAAGGACCTACTCGGCTCGAGCGGGGATTAGTTTGAGTGTGGATGGCTTAAAGGGTCCTTCCCATAGTTAAGATCCGCCTAGGACACCTCGTAGGCAACTAAAAAAAAATATGTTGATCACAGTATTTTGTAGTTATTAGGAATTCAATATTTTGCAGTTGTAAATAATAAAAGGTCATGCTAAAAACTCATCGTGCAACTTCTAGAAATTCATATTCATAGTGCACCTTCATTTTAGAAAATAAGAAGATTTTTTATCTTTAATAAATGAAAATAATAATATTGTATACTAAAATCATTCACTTCCATCTATAATAATCACTTCTATCTGTAAGTAGAATACATAATAATTTTGAATAGATTAATAATATAACAACTAATAGTTTTAGCTATCAGATTAAATTTGTAAAAGGAGACCCTCGAAAGTTATAGGGGCTTTTGATCTCTTTTTAATAATTAATTGCAAATAAAAATACATTAAACCCTAACAGTCGATCTCAGCGTATCATCCGCTAACAAAACGACATCTCACCATTACGTGGACAAGTATTCTTGGCACTCGTCAAGATTTTCATTAGCATTATAGAAATGCAATACAGAGTTCCACTAACTTGTATGCTATTCCTTAACCGGGGGAAGAAAACAAAAATCTCCAAGGTTTCCTTAACTTGGTATACTGTCACGTTACAATGGGAACATCTTAGGAACCCAAAAGAATATCACTATCGATGCCTAAAAACCATACTCGATACCTTAGCCCAGAACTTCCTTGATCTTTTTCTTCTGATCCTCAGTTAGTGACTTGGGGAAAAGAACCTCATACGTAACATATAAATCTCCTTTCTTTGTGCTAAAATGCAATGGCATTCCTTCCCCTTTGAACTTTCTTACTTCCTTGGGCTTAATAATTCCCTGAACAACGTTTGCAATGATCATTGTCATTTCGCATGGGGCTCTCAAAGAATATCAAAGTCAAATGCAGAGACAGCGTGGGGATTTACCTTTGTGCCAATCTCCACCAAATGCCCATCAAGGTGCTTGATGGTCTTTTCAAAGCCAACAAGAGCTTGAACCTGACGACCAAGAAGTTCAGAAAGTTCCATCTCACAACATCAATCAAGAAGAATTGCTCATCTTCTACTAAAAGAGTTGAGGATATTTAATACCATACCAGTGTTATAGTAATAGTCGCATGCAAGTCATTGCCTTCCCTTCTAAATCGGTCATGTGGTGCTGTGTGAATGCGGAACTGCAAGGTTCACAAGTTAACGTTTGTACACAACACAATAGCTGGCAACAGTATTAACAGTAACCAAAATGAACAGGAATGATACAAGTCATATTCAAAGACTAACCTTCAAGTCTCCAGCTTCTCCGTCAACTTTAGGCTCACCATCTTCATAGAAAACTACTTCCTATAAAATGCATCAACACATCAATCCCAAAATCCAAACGATACATTAGCACTCTGGAAAAATGTGTACTGTTATATGTGCTACGAAACATTTCCATGACCTAAAGTGCGTTGCTAACAGATGTCAAGAGACTTCCATAGAACATAGCCAGCAGTTGGCCTATGGGAACAAAAAAGGGAATCAAAATGCAAAAGAAACTATTGAACATATGATTCACATGGTAAAGAGAGGCACATGTAAAGTTGTGTTTCTTAATCATTAAGATTACTCTTAGGAAGCCTGGTTGTTTCTTAAGTAGTAATATTACTCTTAAGAAGCTTACTTGTCCATCTTGCATTCCTTTCTCAATGTCAACTGTGACAAAATATCCTTCCCTTTCAAATTTGACATTTTGGCATTGCTCACAGACCTGAAAAAGAATTAAGTGTGAGCCTGTCGACTATTACAGCAAAAGAAAATGTTAATTCTTCAAGGAGCTAATAAAAGTATCATTGTTAATCAATTAGAAATCAGTGTCCTCTTGCTTAACCTATTAATGCATAAGAAAAAGTTCATCAGGTCTTTTGTCAGACTACTGTCTGAGTCATAATGCACCTGCTCTGTCATCTGTTGGAACATTCCAGGACCAATTTGTTTATGGTAGACTTCATTTCTGCAATTGCAGCGCCTTTTGCCAGGTGCTGGCTTTACAACGTTTTTCTCCCTCCAAACCTAATTAATATGCAAGAAGAAAACAATTTTTATTGCGATAATCAACTAGGAATCATATTATAATCAATTAATGTTATACATACCTTTGAAAGATATGTGCTAAAAGAAATAAAAGAAAACAAACAAACACTGGCGCAAATAAGATGCCCCCAACTACATGTATTGTTTCAATATCAGGCCCATAGGCTCGAAGATGAATCTTTATGGCAGCAATAGCGTACAGTCAAATACAGTCTCCAACATAACATTTATTAATCACCAATACAATGATTCCTCACCTTCAATGAACCACCCATGTATAAGTCCTCCAGTGTTGCTTCCAATTCAACAATTACATCGTCACCCTTTACAATTGTCTCTTCCTCTTCCGTGGGACCTCCACCAAAGAACCTAGAAAGACCATTTCCAATAAGAAATTACTCTACAACTGAAATTTCAGAGTTATTCCTATTAACAAACGTACACTACTCTAACAAAAGCTACTTTATTGTTTGCAATTGCAATGATTCTCCCACGCACAAACATAATTGTCAAATAAGTTAGGTATGATGAAGTCCACAAATAACCTCAAATGATCATCTTTGCACTCTTGCACGATTGAGATAATTCATCAAAGATCAGCTGTAAGAGAATAATCCAAGTATAGATCTTCATGTCATCCTAATGATGTCTTACTTTATCATATAAAAAAATGCAAAAACGAAGATCGTTTGATCCAGGAAAAAATAAAATGTCTAGTGTTTTGATGATCCGGACTGGAGGAAAATAAAGCAAGTTCTTACCAATCGAACCTATTCATTTAACAATGCAACGATTGCTTACTATCTTGCACCAAATTTAAAGATGAGACTTAGAGTAAGGAAGCACAACAAAAACTAAAAAGGAAGAAAGAAACTTACTGACTGAAAATATCTTGAATGTTCATTCCCATTCCTCCACCTCTTCCTCCAGCAGCCATATGCTGTTTAATTCCTTCTTCTCCATACCTATCGTATATACTCCTCTTCTCGCTATCCGACAACACCTCATAAGCTAATCACATATTTGGTTCAGTTCAGTTCAATCAATCCATTACCATGACAATAATTCAAATGTAAACTAGCTATAACACATAAGAAAATTGACAATCATTACCATTACTAATCTCAGCGAATCTCTTGCTAGCCTCTTCATTACCCTGGTTTTTGTCAGGATGGTACTTCAACGCAAGCTTTCTATACGCTCTTTTGATCTGCTCGTCGGATGCACCTTTTGTCACTTGCAGTATATCGTAATAGCTCTTCCTAACACCCACATTTCAACCAATTAAAAAAAACCTCCATAGCCAAACAACAGTTTCAACGAGAGCAGAAAAGAGACCAAATAAGAAAGATGGATGCAAGCATACATACCCTGCAATGGCGGCAAAAGCGTAATAAGAGAGAACGCATATAAGGAACAAGAGCTTCATTCTTCGATCCGCCATCGAAAGAAATCGCTCTAAAACTCAGGGGAGATATCGGAAGCTTCCGGATGCTAAAATTTCACACTGTGATCCTGTAAAACGGTGTCGAATTCAGATCTCCCAAACTCCTCTGTCCCCGAGCTGATCGAAACTGCTAGTTCCGTCATTTCTGCGTTTTTTTTTAAATTAGAAGTCCTTTGCAAGCGATGACTTGACTTGGGTCACTCGCTTGCAACGTGTCCTTTGGTGTTACTAACCAATGAGATCGAACTTGAACTTGGCTTAACCAATGAAAGTGATCCACGTCAGAAGCTAGTTAATATTCCTTGCAATGGTAATGACAACGAAACTTGGGGCTTAACGACCTGTCGTTGCATAGCTTTCTGATCCTAATTGGGCTTTCTCGATGCCGAGGAGGCCTAGTTTCTCAGCTTATACGTTAGCTCGCGTTGGGGCTTAGCCCTAGATGGGTAACTCAAAAGTCCATATAAGTTGCTCATGAACAATTTGTTAAGCCTCCTTTATTCTTTATAAGCACATTTGGTAGATGGGAGCTCTGAAATCGGCTTTGTAACATGTCTCGGGTGAAATCGGCTTTATAAGAACACTACTTATCTTTATTTCAGTGAGTTGTTTGGTCTTCTGCTGCACCTACCTTGATCCTTAACCGGAACAGAACATAGAAACATAAGTTAACTGCTTGTCATTGTTTGTTTAATCCATCTAACCTCATTGTAACAAACCGATAAAAGAAACTTAAATGGGAATGATTTTGCTTGTAAGGAATTTGACTAAAGTGCTTTCAAGGAGGATGGTGTCTGATTTTCATTAGTATATTTTGACTTATAACAATATTAGTAGTTCTGAATTATTATGTTAAAAGAAATGGTTGTTCATTGATTCTGAGAATTATGATGTCCATTTCTAACTATTTGTAATAATTCTTCCATTTATTGTGTAATCATATGTATATTTACTTGAATATATATAAAGTCGTTGTCAAGCAAGATTAGGCTGGACACACCAACTCTTGTTGGTCCTTAAAACCTTATTTCATAACACGATCGTATTGTTAGGTACTTATATTGTGAGATGTATAATTTTTTCGATCTTTACCCTTTTACATTGATTTACTAGGTCTTTTTTTAGTTGTAGACTATGGTGTTTTCTTCAAATATGGTTGATGAATATTACTTAATCAATATATTTTTTATAGATATGCTTTTTTTCATAATATAGACTAATTTATTTGTTGTTATATGGCAATAAATGGAAAGGCTAACATAAAGTTATTTAGAAAGGTAGGTAAAGCGCCTAAAACTTTTGAAAATATGGACTTGGGTTATGTGAGTTTGAGAGAGGTACGTAACATTAATGCTATATTAAGCTATACAACTATTGTTAGCATATAGTATTTGATCCTTGAAATGGGGTTAGGTGATTGTTTAAGGAGGCTACAATCTAATCAGAGTACATTGGATTTGATTAAATTGTTAAAGGTTCATGATATAGTTGATGTTTATTTGGATTGTGTTGATGAACCAACACCAACAATACCTATGTTCATCACGACAAGAAAAACGTCGTTTAGCGACGGAGATTACAAACGGAAACAATCGACGGACAAAGCCGTCAATAAAACAGCCATAGGTAAATTTGTCGATGGACTTATTATGTTACCGTCGGTAAATATACTGTCGAATGTCTTTGATCGTCGGAAAATTTGCAGTAAACCATTAGTAAATTTAAGTACGGACATAAGTATTCTGTCAGAATATTTTCCGACGGTACTGGTTATTCCGTCGGTGATATTCCGAAAGTTGTGATGGACCGTTGGTAAACCATAGTTCAGAAAATCCTGACGGTTTGCAATATTACCGACAGAATGAAGAGTTACCGTCAGTAAATATATTGGAATTTATCGACGGTTTATGTTGTCCGTCGGTAAATATATTGAATTTTACCGATGTACATTTATGTTCTGTCGGTAAAGTAAATTTAAAAAAATTTTAAAAATCCCTACATTTAATTTTATTTCATGATTTTATTATTAATGCATAATTTCAACAGTTATGAATTATTTGTGCATAATATTTTGATTTGTTTATATATTTAATTTGTTTAAACAGAAAGTTGATTGATGATATAAAGTTAAAATTAT
>JANZLH020000157.1:2387861-2398664 GCA_026770325.2 Erythroxylum fimbriatum | reverse complement strand
TTTTATTTTGGTCCAAATTATAAGTACCGAATGTTATTAATGAGGGCTTTGATATCTGATCGGTTTGATTATGAAAATTATAATAAGATACCCGAAATTGTCATGAATATGCATTATACATATTCAGTATACATTAATGAATTCTTAATCATGCACAATAGTGGTTTGTATATGTGTTAAATGTTATAGAGGAATGCATAGAACGACCACTTCTAGTATTGCCGGGACTTCAAGGCAACAAGCAAACGGGAGCAATTGTAAGTAATTTAGACGGTAACTTTTGTGAGTAACCTAAGTTGGTCTTACCTTGATTTGTCTTGTTTATTACTGAATTGAAATTGAAATTAATGAATGTGTACTAATTCCGGACATTAAGGTCCGAGGTATTGATTGATGAATGTGATATTGAAGTGCTATTTACCTTACTTTGTTCTGCTTGTTGAATTTGATTTATGTTGATTGTATTATGAATTCTGGACAGTGATTGTCCGAGGCGTTTGATGCATGTTTATATCATTGGAAGTGCTACTTGCATGTGAATATAATTGACTACTTGCTTTGCACATGAAATGTCTGAAATGACCTTGTTTTGTTTTAAAACTGTGGAGTCCTAGTTGTGGGTAAATAGGCATGCCTATAAGGGTCTGCAATTGCTTCTATGGCACTTCGGTGTCTTTTGTTATGGACACTTCGGTGTCGAGACTTCGGTCTCTTCTGTGACACTTCGGTCTCTAGACTTTGGTCCCTTCTGTGATACTTTGGTGTCGAGACTTCGGTCTCTTCTGTATAAGTCTCGTTACCCGCTTCTGTAAATGGATTTAACAGTCATCTGATTTTGTATTCTGATATCTGTTTGATTTTGACATAAGCTAAATTATGTTTTGATTCTGAAGGGTTTATAACCTCCTATGTTATGCAGTTCTGTTAATTATAAAATCTGTTCTGAAATACATCATGTCTGATTTATTGTTAAAGAAATCATTTATAGATATATAGATTAGTTATTACTCACTAAGCTATATGCTTAGCACGGTGGATTTGCCCCGTGTAGGTTCAGAGTGGAGATTATAAGGACTGGGACGAGTCAACCGCAATGGTCAATGAAGTTTGAGTGTTGTTTTGAATATAATGTAAATTTTTGGTTTGACTTTTGGGCTTGTATCTAATATGTATCTATGGATTAGTTTGTAAGTTTGTAATAATGGTACTTCAGTTTGGTTTGGATTTTTCAACGAGTTGTGTTAAGTACTTTGTAATTTATGTATGTTTGCCAGAATTGTTTACTGGAAGTTTTCATATGCTTAGATTTATTGTACTGTTTTGTGTGACATTCATATATCCTTCCAAGGGGTATGTGGGTGTTACAGTAAATCACAATCATGCAGCAAGTCAAGGTGGAAAATCTGCACGACCGTGACTTTGAACTTTTGTTTATTTATGAACATCCTTTGATATTTTTGTTATAACTTCTTCACGATGTCCAAATTACTTGATTCTTGAACCACTAGACTCATAACACATTGTTCTTCATCTCGACCAAAAATTGTAGCTTTATGAAATAGATTGATTGATGAATTTAAGATGAAATTGTGAGAAAAATCAAGAAAAATTTGTTCTGGAGATTGGATATTGCACGACCGTAAGTTAAGTGTGCACAACTGTGAGTTTTTGGTATGCACGAGTGCGAGAGATGGTTTCACGCCCGTGACTAATTTAATTTGGTATGCATGGCTGTGCATGGAAGTTGCACAGCCATGACTCAACTGTTGTAGGGTTAAACAACCCGAAAGCTTTTGTACATTGAACATCTGACTTTCTTTTGTCTATAACTTCTTCTATAGTTATCCAAATGGGATAATTTTTTATTTTGAGTAAACTATAGACATAGGGCTACAGATTGTCTGAAGAAATCAAATTTTAATTTAGTCTCTAAGACTTTCAATTTCTGGATGGAAGTTGAGTATAGTGTACTATTTCAGAATGAGAATAATCCGAAAATATATGAAGTATAAATTTCAAAATACTGAACCAAATTGAATGATTTTAGTCTCATTAGAAACTTAAGACATTGGAGAACAACTATCTAGAAGAAAGTGTTGCCTAATTTTATCATTTGCCTTATCAAAATAATCTTGCAAAGTTACCCCGAAAGCGTGTTGTTAGAAAAATCTAAAATGATCAATTGGGTTATGAAATTAGTTTCATATTGATTTATTGTGGTCCAAGCTATAAGTACAAATGGTATTAATAAGGGTTTTGATATATGAATGATATAATGATAAGGATCATAATAAGATACTTAGGATTATCATTGAACATGCATTGTGCATATTTGCTATACATAGATGTGCTTAAAGGAATGTTTATACATTTGTGCAAAAGTGTGATATATGTTAATGTGTTTTGTATGATATAGAGGAGAACATTGGACGTCAGCCAGACATTATCGGACCATCCAGGTAATAACATATTGGAGCGTATTGTGAGTCAACCTAGATGATTTTCCTATAATTGATTTGATTTGTTTGACTTCCAATTATTGAACTGATTGTGATGTGTTTGTGAATTGTTTTTGAATTCCAAAATTAAAGTACAAGGAGTTTAATATTTGGGTATGTATTAGAAGTGTTCTGAATTGTTGTGAAATTCTAAATGATATTTGAATTCTCAAGGAAAGTTGAATACCGGACTTAGGTCCGGTGACTATGAGATTCTGATTGTACATTATATATGATTGTTATACATGATATATTCTGTATTTGATGCATTTCATAAAATGCATGCTCAGATAAAGGTGTTGTGATCAGAGTAGCCAGTTTGATAGAGCTTTAAGCTCAGTATTCTACACGTAGAGCTTTGCTCTATGAACGTGGAACTTTGCTCCGTGGATTCTGTTTTGACTGAGCCCAATGGGTCAGTATTTGTATCCGTATGAGAAAGGCACTAGGTCACAACAATAATAACGAATCTGGAGTCTCATATACATCTGTATTTGTATATATATCTGTTTTAAATTCGCAATGATTACATGATGTGCCATGTTAATGTGAGTGTTTGGAATATACATGTTCTGAATGAATATATGAGAAAATATGTGATTTTGTGTATTTGACCTAGGTGAAATCATCAATGATGATTCACTCATTGAATTCGCAAAACTCATAAAAAAATTGCAACGTGGCTTTTCAGGTACGAGATAGGAGACCTAGTTTCTTAAACTGGATTAGAGGAACATTTTGGACTTAGTTATGGCTCAAAGGTCTGTCAGCTGACATCAGAAGAGTTGTAATTACTATTTTGTAGTTTTTGTCTAGAACTTGTATAAGGATTGTAAATGTTTGTTCAATGAATACAATGTGAGTTTTTGGTATTTAATGCAAGGAATAGTTTTTAATTTGATGACTTTTAATTATGTTAGATGATGTCATCTGTAAGTTGGATATGTGTTTTGCTCTAACATACCATTATCATAGGATATGTATCCAAATGTCCTTGGATGTTCAGGTATATACTCTATGGTAGTGGGATGTTGCATTTTAAAGAAGTAGAGGTACTAAAAAAAGGCAATATTAAATGGAGAGGTAGAAGTTATAGAGAAAAAGAGACTACAATTGTGCCTAAATGTAAGTTATCTCTTTTTTAAAAAACAAAATAAAAACTATTTCATCCTTTTCCTTGTAAGTTAGCAAGGGAAAAAAAGAAGATAATGAGATCATAAAAAGATTTAGAAAAGTGAAAGTCAACATCCCTATATCAAATGAAATCAAGCACATACCAAGGTATACAAAATTTTTAAAGAAGTTATATCCTAACAAAAGAAAACTAAATAGATAAGAAGATAAGCAGAGGTGAGAGTGTCTGCGCAGTATTTTAATGAAAAATCCTCTTAAGTGCAAGGAACGAGATATGTTCACCATTCTTTATAAAATAGGCAGCACCACTATTAGGTGACCTATGCTAGATTTAGAACCATCCATTAACGTTGTGTTGTTATCTGTGTATACTTTGGTAAATTTATAAACTTCCAAAAAAATTGATGTTATTATTTAATTGGATGATCATACTAATAGATAGTGTAAAATGGTGGTTATGGATGTTGTTATATATGTAAATGAGTAAATATTTCTACTTGACTTCTATATTCTTAGTACATACGATGATTCTTCTCCTAACATTGCACCAATTCTTTTAGGAAGATCATCCCTAAACATAACTCATACTAAATAGGTGTGATTGGACCCTCACAATGGAACTTAACGATGAAGTAATCCATTTTAATATCTTTAAAGCCATGATGTATTCTAATGATGTTCATTTTGTTTTTTCCATTAACTCTATTAATCATGTTGATTCAATATTACAAGAAGTTTTTAAGATAGATGGTAAGGACAAGATAGAGGTTGTTGTCACTAATCATGTTGCTTTGGAGACAAAAGAAGGAATGGAACTTAGTAAGGAACTCAAGAAGAATGTCATATAATTACACTCTTTAAAACCTAGACAACAAAAATGTAATTTTTGTTTTATAGATATGCTTGTCTCTCATTTGATAGTGAGTAAGTCTAGTAGAACTGGTTCCTAATAAGTACAATGTTACAGTGGTTCAAATTAAGACAATGAATTGGCTTCACACATCCAAACTAACTGACTTATTTTCATTGATTATAGGAAGTTAAATTAAAAACCTACAAATGATCACTTTTCACTAAACCTTAGACATTCTCTATTTTCCAATCAAAATCAAAAATATGCTCAAGTTATAAGATCCAACCTAAGTATTTTATCTTAATTTCAATGACTAGGACCTAACTCTAAATATTTTATCCTAATTTCAAGTCCTAAGGGCCAAGTCTAAGAATTTTAACATAATTTCAAATCCTAAGATCTATTATAGGTATTTCTTTTTAACTCAAGTCCTAAGACTCCGGTCTAGGAATTTTATCTTAATTTTAAGTCCTACGCACCAACTCCAGGTATTCTTTCTTAATTTCAAATTCTAAGATCCATTATAGATATTTCTTTTTAACTCAAATCCTAATACCTAATTCTAAGCATTTCATCTTATTTTCAAGCCTTAAGGCCAAGCTTTCAGATTTTATGTTAATTTGAAGTCATAAGACTTAATTCTAAAAATTTTATCTCAACTTCTAACCTTAAGATTCATTCTAGGCATTCATATTGATTTCAAACCCTAAAATCCATGTGATCTTCAACCACAATCTCAACCTCATCAGAACTGACCACCTTAGCACTTTCCTTTGGCTGCGTATGTACTTCCTTCCCCAGCACAGACTCCTCATCTACTCCATCATTTGCCAAATCATTATGCTTCTCTCGAACTTTACCAATCACTTTCAAATATATAAAATCTAAAAGAACTCTCTTTTTCAGAAATGCCCTTTTCTTCAATCGGATGGCAATTGCCAATTGCTTCTTGAACCAACAAAAGGGGCAGTAAAATGTCCCCATCTGATCGAAATTCGGCTCAACGTTTAAACATTCTTTATGGCAAGCCATTAAGCAACCAACCCCACCACAAACAAACAATTCACCAGCTTTATAGCACTCCCCAGAAGAATCATTTTCCATCCATTCACTATTTACACCATCTAAATCACACTCCTCTCCAAATAAAGAGTTTCTCCCAACACCAAAACCATGCCCATCATCATCATCATTTAATTCAAACCTATCCATCCTAAGTTTTTGCATTAAAATCATCATTTGCATAGAACCATCGGTACCCAATAAAAAGACTTAATAAAAGCATTTCACAATCTATGAAAAATAACAAACATAACACGAAAGCTTAAACGTGTATTTCATGATATACAATAGGCGAAATCGAAGGAAATCAATCTCATACAACACAAACTCATGCCCATACACAAACTCAATCCCATACACAAACATTTACACAAAATTCAATTTGGAAATGAAACTAACTCCACGAATCAAGCACGGACACGCAGATTTCAGCAACAGGGGAGAGCATGGAGAAGACGAAAATACCTTGACAAAAACAGCCGGAGAAGGCGACGACAATGGCCGAAGAAGACGTAGCAGCTCCACACGATGCAGCAGCTCCAAACGACGCAGCGGCAGATCTAGAGGAGGAAGAAGGAGGAAACGGCAGGTGGGGGGGAAGGGGAGTCGAGGTAGTCGTTTTAAGGATAACAAAACGATGTCGTCTGTCTTAAAACCAAATGACGTCGTTTTGTTCTGCTTAAAAGCATTCAAGCAGAAGCAGATGACGACATATAGCTTGAGAATTTACTGACGGAATTACCGACGAAAATTTTTTATAGATAAACTGAAAATTTTATTACTCTGCCAATAATTCTCACCTAATTTGCCGACGGTCACTTCATACCGTCGCTAATCATTTTTCTCTGTATTTAGCGGCAGATATTGTTACTGCCGTTAAACGAATATTTTCCCGATAATTTTTCCAACGAAAATGCAACGGTTTCTTTACCATCAATAATTTTACTTCGCTAATTCATCATTTTCTTGTAGCAAATATAACATGATAACTGGCATGAAAAAGAGGTTGTTGGTCTGGGAGGTGATAATATTCTTAATGTTGACATAGGAGGTACAGTGGTGTTAATGTTGATTTGGAAAGTGTTACCGATGTCAACATCAGGAGGTGGTACTGTTGTTAATTTGGGAGGTGATATTGGTGTTGATTTAAGAGAACCAATGATGTCCTTACCAAAAAAAAAATGTAACCTTACCAAAAAAAAAGAGAACCAACAGTGGCGAAGCCAGAAATTTTTTTCAGGGGGGCAATGTATCCAATCTACCATAGGCATTTGCATCTCTTCTATTCTTCTTTAATAAAAAAAAATTGAGGGTCACCTAGCAGTAGCTTCGTTACTGAGAACCAATGATGTTGAAGTTGATACTGAACGTGGTGGTGGAGATTTGGATGATGCATGTAATTTGGGAGATGAAGAATTAGTTGGTAAGTGTGAATTGAGTGATGGTGGTAATTTTGATTTGATTTTTAATTTGTAGGGACATGCGAGCCAGAATGTTACATTACCCTCTTTTACTAAAAAAAATTAACATCAATGCTTTGAGTCACATAACAACATGCTACACATGTTAAAAAACAAGAACTAAAAATATAAAGTCGGCAGCCGACAGGGCCTGACGTTAGAAATCATTCCGAACGTCTGGGTTGGTTCTCTGGGATCTATTCCCAAAATTTGGGAATATGAATCAATCAGTTTTTTACTCAGAATTTTTTGTTACCAGTCTAATTGTGTACATATTTTATAAATACACATTTATACATCAAAGCATGCAAACAGGTACGCACCACTATGGCATATGGCAACTGAATTTCAACTTTTCACCTAAACAAACTAGTTTAACGATGTGATGTAATGGGTGAAGACACATTTTCATACAGGTGGGATGTTTCCCTTATGTACGAGTACAAGGATGGGACATTGTATTTAAAACGGCGTGTGTTCAATTCTCGAAGTCTCTTTCACCAAAAAGAATGGAAAACAATTAAATAGTAACAAAAAATAGTTTAGAGGGTTCTTTCATTCCACATCTCCCCTACCCCTTGGATGCTGTATTTAAAAAAGTCATAATGAATACACCTACAGCACAAGTGACAAGACTAGGGCAGTTGAGTTTTATTTATTTTGGACAATCATAGACGTGTGTAATAAATTTATAAATTATTATACAGATATTTTAGGGAGTAACTAAAAGATATTTATTTAAGAATATAGGCATATTAAAGAAAATAAAGCACAAATATTACGAAATCAAGTACCAGTGGACCACCTGAACCCACGTTGTTTCACTGTACGGTTGCCGCAACTCTCTCTATAAAGCTCGCGATAAGGTCTCGTTTAATTGGACCGACCGATCACCAGGCCATATGCCATATGCAGGGCCACAATTTGGACATGTACGTACTAACCTTCACAGCGTCAACGTCACAAGCGACCACCTCGGAACTAAAACTAACTTGGAGCTGGCTATGTTTTTTTTATGCTTCTTTTATTTATTCCATTCACATTTTGAAATGAAGTAACCGCGCGAACATGATTTTCTACGCATTAGCATATATGAAAAAAAAACATTTAAATAATTTTTGTATTTATATAAACTAGTTCGATATTAATCCCTTTCGGTAAGCAGAACTTGGCATTTGCATCAATTGAACTGTATGTTAGTCGTTAACACCTCGAAATAATAGATTATGTCACGTGTTAGACCCACACGTGAGGGAGGTGTGTTGAAATATAAAGAGTGGAAGTTGTCTCATATTAGAGAAAGAGAGGAAAGTAAACTAACATATAAGTTTAGTGGGTTACTCCACCTATTACCAGTTAGTTTTAGGATGGAACCTCACTTAGACTTGTATGTGGTCTAACTTCCTTCTCGTGCGGGCCTATAGGCCCATTGTAAAATTCTAACATAATGGCATGCCAAGATGAACTTGGTGTTGTATTCCACCTAAACCAATAACAATTGTATTAACTTAACACTTTAGGTATGAAAGAGTTTGAGTCCCTAAATAATTATTTACATTAAACTTGTTACTTATTATTAAATAATTTTATTTAAAATATATTATTTATAAATTTTTATATTGATAAAATTGTTTAATATTAGTACAATAGTAAGAGATTCTTTCGTATTATATAAAAAAAAGTAAAAATTTTAATTATATTAATAATTATTATGCTCGCAACAATAACAATAACAACATTCTTCTGAGACGTGAAGTTTGAAAAGGTGTAATAGTAAGCAGTATTATCTTTATCTAGTAAAGAGGCAAAAAGTCAATATATCCGGTAAATAAGGCTTTCCGCTTTGTAGAAGTTAGGGCCCACTGAAACATGAGGTCTAGAAAAGTTTAGTAGCATGCAAGTATGCAACCCTACCTCTAATTAATACAGAAACTAAAAGTCAATATATCAGCACACAAGTTCTCTACTTTACGAAAGTTTAAGGAGGGGCATAATATATTCAATCTTTCCTTATATTTTTAAAAAGAGCTTATTTATGTGACTTAAATTACAAAAAAGCAAATTTAAGCAATGGATAGTTATTCATTTGAAGGTTAAAAGATGCTTGAGATTAAGCATATAATAGTTTTAGATATGTATTTAATAAATCATATATTATATATTTTAAAGTAAAATAATAACTTAAAATTAAGTTATATATATAATGTAATTGATCACTTAACGACTTAAATTTAAAAGATTTTAAACTAATACTGGAATTTATGGGACTTTTATCGGAACCTCAATAATTGGAAATAGTCAAAAAGCCCATATTCATATTATGTATAAATACAAGAAAGTTTATAAAAATATTTAGTAGAGTTAAAGAAGCACGTCAATTTATTCTAATCACTCTGTTATAATCTTATGTTATTAAATTTTATTTATATATTTATACGGGATTACGTAAATATGTAATAAAACATAATAATAGCGATATAACCGGAATGGGATATCTGAAGATAGATCCCGTCTTTTGTCTTATTTTCTTGCATTTTCAGCCGCCAAAATCGATTTGGTGGTTCCACCGCATAGGGTTACTGCACTTGTCAGATCCAATGGTTTTAATAATTTGCCACTTTTCTAATTCATACACTTCCACGTGTGCCTGACTGGTCCCAAATGAGTAGGACCACTTACACGTACTTTTTTAAGGACAACCTCACCGCAGCTCCCCCAAAGGTAATTTCACTTTCAGTACGGGTCTCTGTGTGTCCTTTGTCTTTGCTCATCTGACGGGAATTCATTTTATATGTATTCAATAAGTTTCTGGCCCATACAATGAAAATTTTACAAATCGATTTCTAGGAAAATGAAATGTTGAAGAGCGAAATTCTTGTTACTAGGAGTATTCTTAAAATTTGCTTGATCACTATGTTCCTGTTACTAATATAGTGAATCTTCTCAAAATTAAACAGAAAACACGAGTACATGATGAATGAGTACTGAAAAAATAAAAAAATGGATACCAACACAGAGAATTTGAGAAGTAGAGTTACGTGAATATGTAAATAAAATTTAATAGACTCCAAACGAAAGATCTGATTCGGCAATTTTCCTTTCCTCGCCCCTTTTCTCTGTATATATAACACAGAAAAATTGAGCAGGACAAGCATAGGACAGTGAAGTTTTATCAACGTCAGTGTCAGATACCTTTATGACAGGAAAAGAACTTAAAAGAGGCGAGAAAGTAGCCCAGAAGGGGATTGAAGCTCGTGAATAGTGTGCCGCATTCGGACAATCGGACGGGTTCAGATTACCCGTTACTAAAAATCTGCGCCACTCTTTTTTTATTGGCATTTATTTATCTGATCTTTTTCTTTATCATTTGTTAGATAGTTCTCACCAAAAACAGAATGATACAAGCTTTTCGGAACAGGGGAGCTATTTCCCTTTCGGACTAAGTGATTTCTGTTTTCCTTTGTTTTTTAATGGTCTTTTAATCTTATATTTCCCTGTCCGACAAGACTCCAAGCGACCGGGTTTCGATGTTGTCACCATACGGCGCTTCAGCGAATGCCTCCGACAATGATCTGGTCAGCCTTCATTCGTCGTGTAACTGAGGGCCTGTGTCTGTGATTCTCGTTGTCAATGCTTGAATTAGCCAAAAATAATTTTAAAAATAAAAAAATAAAAAAAACGAAAGCTTTCTTAGTAATTAATATTTTAAGAAATAATATTGGTTCGGTCGGATTTTGCCGGGGCCGAACGTGGTTGTTCGGATCCATGATTCTGATTGATTTCGGCTACAAGATAC
>JANZLH020000157.1:2372523-2387761 GCA_026770325.2 Erythroxylum fimbriatum | reverse complement strand
TGTGACAGTGTGTGTAGAAAGCTTATATGTGTGTGTAGAAATAGCGGCCGCTCCGCTATCCGCTATTCCGCTATAGCATTTTCGGGGTCAGCCGCTCCGCGCCGCTATCCGCTATTCCGCTGTAGCATTTTCGGGGTCAGCCGCTCCGCGCCGCTATCCGCTATTAACTACTATGAACTTATCTATAAAATCACATCAAGAAAGCTTTCTAGTTTTTTTTTTAAAAGAAAAACAATCGATCTTCCTAACAGCCTCGTGATGAAAGAATGGTAAACCCCCAACAAAGAAGGAAGAAAAGAAAAGAAGCAAAACCAGAAAACCCTGTCCGATTATAATAACATAGAACATCAAAAGCTAAAGACTTGACCGATCTACCAACTAATGATCACAGTAACAGGTTGCATGCAGAGCTAATGACTATGATAG
The DNA here is from genome assembly GCA_026770325.2 of Erythroxylum fimbriatum. Classification (NCBI taxonomy): domain Eukaryota; kingdom Viridiplantae; phylum Streptophyta; class Magnoliopsida; order Malpighiales; family Erythroxylaceae; genus Erythroxylum; species Erythroxylum fimbriatum. The sequence continues at coordinate 2,387,335 of JANZLH020000157.1, read as the reverse complement.
ACAATAGTATATGGATCATGGATGTTACCTCAAGAGATAGGGAACAAAGAAGGAAGAAAAGGAAAGAAGAAAAGCCAGAAAACCCTGTGCGATTATAACAACATAGAACATCAAAAGCTAAAGACTTGACCGATCTACCAACTAATGATCACAGAAGCAGGTTGCATGCAGAGCTAATGACTATGATCGACAATAGTATATGGATCATGGATGTTACCTCAAGAGATAGGGAACATTAGAACGAAAAAATATTGATGAAACAATAGAATACTCCATAAGAGCAAAACCAGAAACCCAAATATACCGACTAATGATCATAGAAGAAAGTAGCAAGCAAGACAAGGTCACCAATAGAACATAGACGCTTACCTTAGGAGAGAAGCGAGAGAAGTATGGTGCGAAATAAAGTCGTCCTCAGGGGGGTGGTATATATAGAAATAGGAAATCCTTTCGGAGAAGGAAACGACCAGAGCCGGTCATTGGAGAAATACGCTTACAACATACGCGTGTTGGGACCTACCACCCCACTTGAGCTTGTAAGTTGTAGTTCCAGAACCAGCAGGGCATTGTCTGGAAGATGAAGTTTGTGGGCCAAGAATCTGGAGATAGTAATGAATGGGCCGGCGGAGAGAACCGGATTCCAACTTTTGACCTTATCCCCCAAACAAAGTACCATCCGTGTCTTGTTTTCTCAAGTGTCTCCAATCTCCAACGAGCTATATTATATTATAAATTTGATGAAATTTATTTTTAATATTACAAAATATTTTAATTTTATATAATAATGTATATTGTTATTTGAATCAGTAAAGCCCCAAAACAAAATTATGTATGTTTTAAGTTTTTATTAGTTCTTTGCGATACAAGACTTTAAGCAAAATTTGTCAATGTAAACCATTAATGCTGTCTACTTTAAGGGGGAGGATACCAACTGGAAAACGATACTTTTAATAAGCTGTTATGTTATACCAGAAACCAAAAACAGTGAATGTGTCTTTGAGGGGGAAATCAAGAGAAAAATAAATGATAAGAAGTATACAGATCTGAGCATCAGAATATACAATCCCAAGTTAAGCACTAGGATGATCCGGTAAACGCTTCAGGTCCATTTCAACTTGATGGATAGTCCATTGCATGTTCTCCAATTTCTGCCAGGAAAAAAAAAAGAAGGCTCTGATATGAGGGGCTGCATAAACTGCACGAAAGACCAACCACGGGAAGAAAACTAGGTGGTCATTACCTTTACAATATCATGGTATTGCCTTGCAATTGTATCAAAGTGAGGATCAACACCTTGATATTCACGAAGGCGTGTAACCTGGCAAAACAGTTTAAATGCAAATCGAGGATCCAAGTAAGAAAGGAAACTAACAAAATATAATTAGAAATATCATTATGTTCATATGTACAACCAAGTTATATGTACAACAAAATATAATTAGAAATATCATTATGTTTATATGTACATAATAATACGGAACAGACCGCTTTGTTGTAGGCCATAGAAGCTTCTTCTGTGGCCTCTACAAGATATTTCCTGCAAAAAAAGAAAATTGATGGATATAACAGAAAACTAGTTAATACCAAAATGCATACCGCACAGGACACATTATGTACCTTATTGTTCGGAGTGCTGGTATTGACTCCTGAGTATAAGTCTCAAGTAGCAGGACATTCTCTAGAACCCTGATCATATGTGTTACAAGTCATTGTTAAAAAAAAAGGGAACACCAAATTGTAACTAAGTTTGTAAGGGAAGAGAGAAACTGTTCAGAACTGTTGCATACTACACTTGATGCCTATGTACTCTCTTGCAGCGTTAAAGTTAGATCTGGCTATCGATAGGAACAAACCTTAATTTTGCATTCATGGTCTCACACCTTTTGCAAAGCCAGGTCTTTTGTAGTTCATCCTACAGAATGAACACTATTAACCCAAAAGGATCCAGAACACTATTAACGCAATATTACTGAATTTATCGGTTGGTAGGTATTATACACAATTTGAGACTTTTCTAATGTGAGAGGCTTACATATTTATGTTGATGCTGCAGCTTCAAATCTTTGACAAGCTTAATCAGCACCCCAAGTATCTGCTCCAAGACCTTCTCAGGACAAATTTTTTTGTACAAGTATCAGAATATTTCGGTAAACCATAAGCTTCTTGAGATTGACATTTGATAAATATTTAGCTGTCCGGAAATTTAGAAACAAACTACAAAATAAAATTTTCTTTAAACACACATTATAATATTCTGAGAATTTTCGATCAGCCGAATATAGATCCTCGCGCAGTGCTGCTTCTTCCCTTTCAATTTCTTCCATTATCAACTTAACCCTATAAAAGAAAAATATAAGATCACTATCCCATTTGATATAGGTGGTCAACAAGTAGCTAAAAGTAAGATCTTCTCTTTTTCCTTTTTGTCAATTTCTGTTCTATGTTGAGGATATAAATGTATCATAGCCTAACAGCAAATATGGGATGTAAAACCTCTCTGGAAGCCGAGCGGTAGAATTTTGAGAACTGGATGAATCTGAAGTAGAAAAGCAAACAGGAAACTTGATCAGCTAATAATGCACTCTCGCATGTAACATGGTTACCTACAAATTGCTGTCAAATATGTCTTTAGTCTGTTTACAAGTAGCGTTCAAAATTATGTAGCTTCCTGCTAAATCACCTTCCACATTGCATGCAGTCCACATATATGCTCATTAATAGACAGTGTGTTATTTTTACTTTTCATTTGAATCAAAAGAATATTTGGGGTTTTTACACAATGGACTTGGTTGAGTAACCTGTCATTATATATTTGATCGCAAATACACTGCTATTGTTCCCCAAATGTTGCTTCATGAATGCATGAGAAATTTAAATGATGAGAAAAACAGAAATCTGTCAGTGGATGGTGTTGGAGATGGGGAGAACGGAAGAGGCAAGTAGGGGTTCATCCAGCAGTATCGCAGACTTACCAGTATCATCAATAAAAGCTTCAGCCAACTTATCACATTTATCTTTCAAACGAGCTTCAATCTCATGGCAAAGGGCCATTTGGTAATCTGCAACGTCCTAAAATTGTCGATACAAAAGTAAGCCAAAAATTAATCCAACCACCAGCACAAGCAGTATGATGGACGAGACTCTACTCCATGCATAAATTACCATTGTTAATGGTGCTTCTTGAAGCTGAGAATGCCATAAGTAGGCAGGTGTTATGCCAAGGAAACGATTAGGCGCACCACCAACCCCAGGTTCCACCGATTCGCTAGCACTGACAAATAGAGCATTGTTTCCACCACTGGTCCCAGAACTATTTGTATGATTCATAGAATTTGAGCTCGAGCTAATAGTAACACTGGTACTGGTACTATCAAGCGAACTTCTTGACATGACACTCCATTTTTCAATCTCATCCTCATGGATCTCACCGTCTTTTGATATAAGAGGAAGTCTCAATTTCTGAGCTGCTTCAGCTACCACCAATCTATGTTCTAGAGTCTCATAAACCTAAAATAAACCACAATCCAAACGAAACCTTCTGTTTGAAACACCAAAAACACTAAATTCATCCTATAACCTCAACTACAAAATTTTCTCTAGTTTGCCCAATATCCTCAACTAACACCAAACAACATGAAATGTCTAAACTTTACATTTGTTTAAAAATACAAAAATCTTCTCTGCTCATAAAAAAACTATACACAAACAAAAAGAAAAAAAACAAAAAGAAATGCGAGTTAGGAATGCAATCACCTGAGCGAGATTCTTCAAACTTCCATGGACATCTCGAATGCTGGCGCCAATATTAGCCCCCGAAACGGCCTGTTGGTACTCTTCTATCATAGCCATTGCTTCGCAGTATATCGCCTCCGAAAGAAAAAGAAACATCAGATCAAAGTATGAGCATTAAGTAATTAAAAGGAGGGAGAACCAACAATACCATAGCTTCCAAATAACGTAATCGCTCTCTGCACATTTCCTCTCTGGCCTGTGATATTAAGTAATTAGTGACTGAATAATTGGGTAGAAATGGTTAGAGAGAGAAAGAGAGTACGAGTTGGAGATCGTGGAAGGTGGATTTGGAGATGAGAGATCCATCGGCAGCCAAGCAATGGCGCTCTAGCTGGTCGATCAACTGAACTACGTCGGCCGGCAGGTTTTGGCCGCCCTTCACCATCGATCCAGAGGCTGTCGTTTGGGGTGTTTGATTGGTTACTTCTCTAATTCAAAAACATATGATTCACAAGCAAACCGGTTAAATGGAGAGTCTCGCACCAATTACCAAAATACCCTCCACTCGTTATTTTGCTTAATCTCTATAGAGAAGCAGAAGTTTAATATTTTTAATATCAGTTTAGTGAAAAAGTCGGTTTCTTCTTCGTCTTCTCCATTCTATCGTCCACTTCGCTTTGTCTCTGTTCTGGAAATAAGATGGAAAAAGAAAAGGCTGCAACAGATAATGTAATATCCTCATTCAACAAGAAGCTTGATTTCAATCCTAGTCTTTCGGCTTTCAATTCTGCCCCTCTTCTTCCTTCCTCCAGTCAGTACTCTGTCTCTCCTCCCCTCTCTGTTTATACATACGTATATGTATTTGTTGTATGATTTGGATTGAGTATACCCTTATTCAATTTTATTCAAAGAAGTTTCAATTTTGTAATTGAGCTTTGTAATAATGAAACAAACTTCAGCCCGTTTTATCAAAAGCTCGTTACTTTCTCTTTGATTTTAAAAAAAGTAGTGATTTAGCACCAAGTAGTTACTAAATCTTTTGTTGTTTCTGTCGTAGAATTGCCTGTTTCTGTGATAAGAGAAGCCGATTAGAGGTGGCTTACCTCCTGGTAATGTTATACCTAGAACCCAAACAGAGTAAGAAAATGAGGCAGAGAACGAAGGGGAGGAGCTAGAGAGAAGAGAGAAGAGAGAACAGGGAAGAGATTGACAAATTATACTGTGTATATTTTTCTTTTCTGACCTCACTTGCATAAGTACATCATCGAGTAACTAATTGCTATAACAGAATAACAACAATTGTAAAATTCCTTTGTTATCCCTATACAATTATTTAGTTGATGTATCATAGTCCACCAAATAGCCAGGTGTTTTCTTCTTCCTTATGGGTCTGCCCAATCCAGATGACTGTGAAATGCTTATTGTCGTATCATTACCCACCCCTTCAGAAACCACCTTGTCCTCAAGGTGAAAGTCTGGGTACAAACTCTTGAAAGTGGCCAAATCTTCCCAAGAAGTGTCTTCCAATGGTAACCCATTCCACTGCACTAATACTTGTGGAATCCAAGTGGAGTGGACCTTGATCTTCCTGAAGTTAAGGACAGCTAATGGAGAAATGAGAGGGTGATTATCCACTGCAGCTGGAGGCAATTGCAACATAGATTCATTGGCTGGGTGAGGACATCGTTTTAACAGTGAAATGTGGAAAACAGGATGGATTTGACTGCCACTTGGCAATTGTAGCTTGTAGGCAACAGGACCAATGCGCTTGAGAATTTGGAATGGACCATAGTAACGCTTGCTTAACTTGGAGTACTTGGGGCCAGCTACGGAACGTTGTTTATGGGGCTGTAATTTGACATAACACCAATCGCCAACTTGGAAAAAAGAGTCGGTGCGATGCTTGGCAGCTTGAGTCTTCATGCGTTCTTGAGAACGATGCAAAGAAGATGTCAGTGAGTGAAGAATCTCATCACGATCAGTTAAGAAGGAGTCTGCAGCTTCTATACCAGAGGAACCGGGTACATATGTGGGTAAGGCAGGTGGTGGTTTACCAAAAACTGCCTCGAAAGGGGTCATACCAATGGAAGAATGCAGAGAAGTATTGTAACACAACTCAGCCCAAACCAGAAACTTGCTCCACCGGGACGGTTGATCCATCACAAAACTGCGAAGGTACTGTTCAAGACAACGGTTCAAGACTTCCGTTTGACCATCGGTTTGAGGATGGTAGGCACTCGACATTGCCAAAGTGGTGCCACTAAGTTTGAAGATGTGCTGCCAAAATTTGCTCAAAAAAATAGGGTCACGGTCAGATACGATGGACTTTGGAAAGGAGTGATGCTTAACCACAATCTCAACAAACAATGAAGCCACAGAAGATGCAGTAAACCCAGACTGTAATGCTCCAAAGTGTCCATATTTAGATAACCTGTCAATCACCACCAAAATAACTGTAAAACCATTAGAAGGGGGAAGACCTGTAATAAAATCCATGGAGATGTCCTCCCAGATGTTGGTAGGGATTGGAAGAGGCTGTAAAACACCAGCTGGCTTCGATGTTAGATATTTGGTCTGCTGACAGATATGGCAAGCAAGGACATGTTGTTTCACATCAGACGCAAGGCCATCCCAATAGAAACTAGAAGCAAGTCTACTCAAAGTCTTTCGTATACCTGCATGACCTGCCATTGGAGAGTTATGGAACTCAAATAGAAGCTGCTGTTTTAAGGGTGAGGAAGGGTTCAAGCAAATTCGGTTATGTTTGTAAACAAGACCATGTTTATGATGAAAAGGGGGTAGGGCAGTATGAGGTGATGTAGGGCGGGAAAGTAGTTGGGAGTAATAGGGATCATGGAGGACTTCTTCACGTAGAGCAGGGAGGAATTGGAGGATGGGCTGTGAGATGGCTAACAGCAGAGTTTGAGAGGTAGGGTCGGTGGCGGAGTAGAATTGTCTAGACAGGGAATCAGCTATAGTATTTGATTTTCCAGGATGGTATGAGATGTCAAAATCATAACCCATAAGCTTGACAAGGTATTTTTGTTGTTCTGGGGTGTGAATGGATTGGGATAAAATGTCTTTAAGGCTATGATGGTCAGTGAGGATTGAGAAACGATTGCCCAATAGATACTGACGCCACTTAGAAACAGCCTGTGTGACAGCATAGAGTTCTCTAACATAGGTAGATGCTTTGGTGAGGGTGGGATTTAATTTCTTGCTAAAATAGGCAATAGGGTGACCATTTTGTAATAGGACAGCACCTATACCCAAGCCCGAAGCATCAGTTTGGATCTGAAATGGAATTGAAAAGTTGGGTAAGGCGAGGATGGGTGTGGTCATGAGAGCGGTTTTCAATGTGTCAAAGGACTTTTGAGCTTCGGTAGACCATGTAAAACTATCCTTTTTAAGGAGATTAGTTAAAGGGTTGGCAATGGAAGCATAATGAGAGACAAATTTACGGTAGTAACCAGTTAAACCCAAAAAACCCCTTAAGGACTTTAAAGTGTGTGGGACAGGCCATGCTTGAATAGCAGAGATTTTAGAAGGGTCAGGTTGCACCCCCTCGGCAGAAACGATATGCCCTAAATAGTCAATTTTAGTTTGACCAAATGTGCATTTGGATTGCTTAGCATACATGGAATGAGTTCGAAGACAAGTTAAAACAGTGTGAAGATGATTCAAGTGATCAGCAAGTGTGTGGCTATAGATGAGAATATCATCGAAGAAGACAATCACAAATTTACGGAGAAAGGGTTTAAAAAGGAGATTCATAGTGGCTTGGAAAGTGGAAGGGGCATTTGTCAAACCAAAAGGCATGACAAGGAATTCATAATGGCCCTCATGTGTACGAAATGCTGTTTTTGGAATGTCATGAGAGTGGATTCGAATTTGATGGTATCCGGCTCGGAGGTCGATTTTGGAAAAAATTGTGGCTCCATGAAGCTCATCTAAAAGTTCATCGACTGTGGGTATAGGAAATTTATCTTTGATGGTGACATGATTTAAAGCGCGATAGTCGACGCAAAAACGCCAAGTACCGTCTTTCTTTTTGACAAGAAGTACGGGTGAAGAGAAAGGGCTTTGGCTGTGACGAATTATACCAGAATGTAACATTTCAGCAACCAGTTTCTCAATCTCAGATTTTTGAAAGTGGGGATACCTGTAAGGTTTGACATTCACGGGTTGGGTGTTTGGCAGTAAGTGGATTTTATGGTCTATAGGTCGATGTGGAGGTAAAGTAGTGGGTTCCATAAACACATCCGCAAACAAATCAAGTAAGGAAACTAAAAGACTAGGAGTAGAATGTACCTCCGAAGAAACCATGGGAAGAGCTTGTATGGAAAAAAGCTGAAAACAGTGGGATATAGAGTCTGTCCTTGTCATTCGACGTAACTGATGGCACTGAACTTGTTCGACGGGAACGGCAGAGTCCCCTTGCAACTTGATCACTCGCCCGTCTCGTTGAAATTCAATGGTCAAGTGGCCATAATCGGTGGTCACCTTACCTAACAGTTGTAACCATTGTATCCCCAAAACAAGGTCTGCACCCTGTAACTGCAAGACATAAAAATTGATGGAGAAAGTCTCTTCTCCTAATGTAAGAGAAACATCTGGGCAGTAGCCTTCACACACAAGAGTCTGGCCATTCCCCACCATGACACTAAAGTGAGGGGAAGTGACAATGGGAAGCTTCAAAAACTTAGCAACACGCTCCTGAATAAAATTGTGGGTACTCCCACTATCAATCAAGGTCTGCACCTGATACCCAGCAATGGTGCCGAGAAGTTTCAAAGTCCTGGGACAAGCTTGGCCGGCCATAGCATGTAAACTAATCTCAGGGGTGTCTGAAACTGAATGTGATTCGGAAGTGTCGGAACTACTAGCAATATCCGCAGTGGGTATCTCAACATCATCATCATCAATCATCAATAAGAACAATCGACCCTTACATTTATGTCCAACAAAAAATTTCTCGTCACAATTGTAACAAAGGCCCTTCTCTCGTCGAGCTAGCATTTCAGCGGTGGATAATTTTTTTATTGGGTAAGATGTCGGGTTAAGGGAGTGCTGATTGGGTTTAGTAGTAGGGGGTGTAGGTAATAATGGTGGTAAGGTATCTGGTTTCGGTGGTGTAATTGGTTTAGGCCAAGGCCGATCGTAAGTGGGTTTGGGGGAAAATCGATGATCGGTGAGCTTATCGGAATACAACCGTGCTAACCCCATTGCTTGAACTAGAGACTGAGGTTTGTAGATTTGAAGTTCTCTTCTAATATCAGGTCGCAAACCAGAGACAAAACAACTGACCAAAACATGTTCTGGAGCGCCAGGTATTTTTGTAGCTAGCTGTTCGAAATGGGTTTGGTAGTCAGCGAGAGAAGACATTTGGGTTAGCTTGCTTAATTTACCAAAATGATCCTCATACTCAGAGGGACCAAATCGGCGTTCTACTGCCAGCAAAAATTCATGCCAATCCACAATCAAGTTGTTCTTAGACATCCAATCATACCAATCCAAAGCAGATCCATCAAGATGAAACGATGCAATAAGCAACCGTTGAGGGTCGGGAGTGTGATAATAGTCAAAATACCGCTGAATGCGAGAAACCCAAGCTGATGGGTTTTCACCGGAGAAGCGCGGCACATCCAGTCGCATCGTTTTGACTGGCTGATTCTGTAAAATCTGTGGACCATTGTGTGGCGGAACTAGTGGGGGGTTGGGTGAGGAAGGTTGGAGTGGGGAAGCTAATTGTTGTTGGGGTGGAATCGGAGGTGGTGGAGGGCGTCGCAGGTGCTGGTCTACTTTCGCATCCAAGGTTTGTAATCCCAGAGCGAGATCACGCAAGGAGTTGGTGAGGGTTTCAATGGTGGTGTTCTGATTTGTGATGAGAGTGGTCTGCGTTTCTTGCATCAGAGTGAGTTTAGCAATTGCTTCATCAAGACGAGCTTGTCGAGTTCCTTCAGCCATAATGAAAGCACCAAATGTTAAGTGAAGCCGATTAGAGGGGGCTTACCTCCTGGAAATGTTATACCCAGAACCCAAGCAGAGTAAGAAAATGAGGCAGAGAACGAAGGGGAGCAGTTAGAGAGAGAAGAGAGAATAGGGGAGAGATTGGCAAATTGTACTGTATTCCTTTTCTTTTTCTGACCTCACTTGCATAAGTACATCATAGAGTAACTAATTGCTCTAACCGAATAACAACAATTGTAAAATTTCTTTGTTATCCCTATACAATTATTTGGTTGATGTATCATAGTCCACCAAATAACCAGGTGTTGTCTTCTTCCTTATGGGCCTGCCCACTCCAGATGACTGTGAAGTGCCTATAGTCGTATCAGCCTTCGTGCAGAAGTATTAGTGAAATTAAATTCGGCTTTACTGACTTGTGTTTCATGAAGTCTCTGTCCCTTTCATTTGGTATTTAGTGTTCCTTTAATGTGTGATGATGGATAATTGCAGTCTGTTGTCTTTAAATGATTCTTATGGCCATGGCCAGGTGTATCTCTTCAAAACTTGATCACAGCTAGTAAATTTCTGTTGTCATAACTTTCTTGTCGCACATTTACAGATTCTTATCACATCAATCTTTTATCATTTGTAATCTGACATGTTCCTAATCTGTTATGTTTGGTTATAGGGACCAACATGAAGATTGCTGCTATCCCATCCAATGTTGTTGTATTAACTGCTGAAAATTTCGATGAGATTGTCTTGGATAAAACCAAAGATGTTCTGGTTGAGTTTTATGCACCGTGGTAAGCATTTTTGTCCCATAGCCATAGGTCATCTTTTTGTGGTTATTTTTTATCTGGAGTTCTTATGTTGCTGAGGAAATGGTAAATAATCTGTTTGTATAGTTCCCTTTTATATTTTGATATCATGTTTGTACTTATTCCTTTGGTGGCGTTTCCAGGTGTGGCCATTGCAAAAATCTTGCTCCTGTAAGGCTATTTCATTTTTCCTTGTTCATCGACATGAACTTTCTGACTTCTGGAAGCCTGCTTGCTTGAATCTTTCTGAATAAATGATCTTTGCACCTCCTTTTTCTTCTCTTGGCAGGCTTATGAAAAGGTAGCTACTGCATTTAAATTGGAGGAAGATGTAGTGATTGCCAATTTGGATGCTGACAAGTATAGGGATGTAGCTGAAAAGTAAGCCACACTTGTCAGCAGCATCTAGAAAGATGGAACAAGTTTTTGAAACAAGTAGTTGATTAAACAATGTTAGTGTCTCTCTGTGTGCAGGTTTGGAGTAAGTGGTTACCCAACAGTGAAATTCTTTCCCAAAAACAACAAAGCTGGTGAGGATTATTATGGTGGGAGAGATTTAGAAGACTGATTTTCATCAATGAGAAGTGTGGAACCAGTCGTGATGGGAAAGGACAACTTACTCCAAAAGTAAGTCTTACATCGAACGCGTTGAGGACCTTTGATTTCTATGTCCTTAAATGTTTGTTTACTCCTGTTGTTTGATAGGCCGGTCTAGTCGATAGTTTGGATGCTTTGGCCAAAGAGTTGGTTTATGCCAGCAAAGAGGAAACGAAAGCAGTCTTTGCCAAACTAGAAGAGGAAGTTCAGAAACTCGATGGTTCATCATCTAGGTAATTTGGTTTAAAATTTTGGATAATTATTTCTATTATTTGTTGATCCCTATGATCAGATACTTTCCAAACATGCATGAATGATCATGTATCTTTAACTTTTCACTTCAGCAGTTCTTGTTTGATTTCATTTCAACTTGTGACAGGTATGGAAAGATCTACCTGAAAGCTGCTAAGAATAGTATGGAGAAAGGTGCTGATTATACTAAGAATGAAATTAATCGCCTTAATCGTATGCTTGAGAAGGTAAGAATAATGGATTGATGAGTCTAAGACTGAAATCAATATCTTGATATACGGCTGAAGATTTTCCTTCGACAACTTTGCTGTTTGCTTATGGTAGCCCACGGAATGAAAGCATGGTTAACTCGTGGTCTTCGGTATTTTACTTTTTCATCTTATTGTATGCAAATCTTTTTCTTGTACTGTTTCTGCTGCAGTCAATCAGCCCAGCAAAGGTAGATGAGTTCATCTTGAAGAAGAATATCTTGTCCGCATTTGCTTGATCAGATAGATTTGACGGTACTACTTATCAAACTACCATGAAGTTATAATTATTGTCCAGTTTTATGAGGACCAACTTTTCCCACCTCAGGAGTTGGATGTTTACTTTCAGATTTATTGAGAGAGCCAAGAGTATCTTCTAACGTTGGAAATGTCATTCCTTGATCTGAATCTGGGCATCTGCTGCAGAAACAAATTGTTTTGAGAATCTTGACCTGGCTAGTGAATGGCTGCTGATCTCCATTTACCTTTAGTTTTTCATCCAGAGTTGCAGAAACTTGATTATTTGTTTTGAGCCATGATTTTGACGAAGCTAGTGTCTAATTGAATGGATGATGTCGGCTATTCTTAGAAATTAAATGCATACTCACAGATGGCTTTACTTTAAGATTAAGAATGACAATGGCGTTTTTTCGAACTTCAAATCGGATAGGTCTTTTGCAAAAGGCAAATCGACACATCTACTTTGATCATAGGATTAGGGGCTAAGAGTACTCAAAAACAGGTAACTCAAAACTTTTCTAGTTTAACCCTAGCGATAAGTTGCAAAAACGGCGTACGGAATGTTCGTTTTGATCGAGCAAACCCTAGATCGCTGGAAAAGTGCCTCTAATAAAAACTTCAGTCGTTGTTCAGCTCCCTCAGTGATATGTGTGTGATCATAAATGTCGAGTTTTTTCATTGCAATGGGAAAAGCGTGAATCTTTGAGCCTCGAAGGAACAGAAACAGTATAAAGCTTGGTTGGTCTATAGCTTACCAGTAGTGGGACGTTGTGAATTGCTTCAGCTATGATTGGATTGTTCTCTAGAAGAGTACTGCTGCTACATTCTGTCTCCAATGAAAATACTGGTCTTCTGCAATTTTTCCGCTACTTTGCGACGAAAGATTCAATTCTTCCTTTGCTAGATGCTCCGAAACAGGAAACACAAGAAGCAAACGGCCCATTTACAGTTCCTTGCTTGATTGACCAGCGGGGTTTGCCCTCTCAGGTTGCTACCTCTATCTACAAGAAAGTCCTACTTAGATCCCCAAAACGACGAGACTTGGTCCTTTCTCTTCTGAGGGACTACGGATTTAATGACACCCAAATATGTAAACTTGTCAGGTGTTATCCTAAACTTCTTGTTACCGACGTTAAGTATCTTATTCCCAAATTTCAATTCTTTCTGTCTCTTGGAGCTTCAAAAGCCGAACTCAGGAATGTTTTCTCTTCAAATCCAAATATATTGAGACGAAGCTTAAAGGATAAGATAATCCCTTCTTATCATATCCTCAGGGATGTTGTGTGTCTGGATGATAGCAGTATAGTTCGGGCGCTGAAGCGCTCTTTTTTTTTTTCTCTTAGTCATCATCGAGAGCGTTTGACAACGAATATTTCACTATTGAGAAGCCTTCGAGTGCCACAATCCTCTGTCTCTCTATTGGCGAGTTGCAATCCTGGTGTACTTGTCCACAGGGCTGAAAATTTTGGTGCCTATGTGAAGAGAACTGTGGAACTTGGATTCAACCCTTCCACCGTGAAATTTGTCAATGCACTAGTAGCATTTGCTTGTTTACGACCCTCAACATGGGTGCGTAAATTTGAGGCTTTTGGGAAATTGGGTTGGTCTGAAGATGAGATCTGGTCAGCTTTCAAGAAACAGCCGACACTTATGACATTGTCTGAGAAGAAGGCAAGAGGCATGATGCAATTTCTTGTGAACGAAATGGGCATGGATCCTTCAACTATTGCCAAAGCTCCGATCATTCTTTCGTATAGCTTGAAGAAGAGGGTTATGCCTAGAGGCTGTGTCATTAAGGTTCTGCAAATGAATGGTTTGATAGAACAAGATGTAAATTTTAGTACTGTATTGAGTTGTGTAGAGAAACGCTTTATGGTTAGGTATGTGAATAGATATCAAAGTTTGGTTCCAAACCTTGGGAAGATTTATGCCGCGGAAATGGATAAATTATAAATACAGTATTTGGGTAAAAGGCTTACAGGTTGCATGCATCCTATAGCATTGAGCAAAAGGAGTATTTTTCATGGTGCAGAGAGCTTGTGACAATGAACAATTTTTCTACGACATGTTACTTAGCCTTGATTAGTGGCTCACTGTATGATTCCATCAGGATACAACTTAGCTTTCTTGTTCTTAGAATGCTTTTCCATTTTTAGGTAAACCTTTAAATGCTTGTAATCATTTTTACATGGCTCAACTGAAGAACAAACAACGATATTATTTTTTACGACGGTGTAACTCAAAATGGTTTTCCGAATACATATTAGTATAAATGCGCAATGATCCACAAATAATGTGTCCTGAAAAAGTCACTTAGTAAGTCGAACAATGAAAGTTAAACGATGGATTCAATTCAATTAGTATTAAGAAACTCTTGTTATTTTTCTCCCCAGTTGCTCCGTTGGTTTTATAGCCTCGAGAAGTTCCCTACTGATTGCTGGTGGTTCATGGAGTTGGTATTTTGATTACTGTCTTTGATTTCTCACACCTCTGTTAGCTACAACAAGTCGCTTTCGGGATCTTCCTAGTTCCTACTTCAAATTCCAACCACTAATGAACTGGGTCTCTTTAGATTGCCCATTTTTTTGATGCTTCTGGGAGTAAATGCTAGTGGGTATTTGGTTTTTTCTCGTTTTGTTTAAGAGACTGATAGTGGATGGTTTGTGTACTGATGATAGAGAATAGCGGCTCTTGGTTGTTCATTTCCGTGTTTAAGAACGGATCAAAAGAAAGGCTCTGCTTTATTTTGCTACTTCATTACAAGCTAGAAATCCCATTTGTAAAGCATTTATTGAACACCATCAGTCAGAAAACGCTGAGATCTAGTTGCTGTCACTGAGAAAGTTTCTGAATTTTTCTGACCTTTTCATCACTGTTATGAGATTTATCTTTAGCCAAGTTTGCAAAGAGAGATTTGAAGGATAAGCTTCGACCCAGATGACCAATCTTTGGAGTTCCTCTGTTTCTAGCATT
>JANZLH020000157.1:2354505-2364782 GCA_026770325.2 Erythroxylum fimbriatum | reverse complement strand
CTCTATACAATCAGTATTCTTTTACTCTTAGCCTCTGCAGGCTATCTTCACTACTTTCACTCTGAAAGTTGTTTCGAGCTTTGTTACAAAAATAATAGCTCTAATTGTTCGCACGATATCTCGCAAGAATTTCTAAGCTTTTTTTCGTTCTGACCAAAGTTATTAATCTATCTGACATGACTAGTATTTATAGCCTTCGTCTTCAACTGCTTCTTGAAAACTGCTTCTTGATTCTTTAAAGAAACGGTTATTCAGTTGAGTTCTGTAACTAACTCAGACTGATGCTTCCGTCTACTTTTTTTGCGTCTGCTTTCTTGTGTTTGCTTTCTAGCTTCTGCTTTCTAGCGTTTGCTTTTTATCATCTGCTTTCTTGCTTCTGCTTTCTAGCGTCTGCTTTCTTGCTTCTGCTTTCTTGCTTCTACTTTCTAGCGTCTGCTTTCTTGCTTCTGCTTTCTAGTGTCTGCTTTTTATCCGTCTGCTTTTCTACTTGGCTTCCGTCTGTTTTTGAGTTTACCTTCCGTATGCTTTTCATTTGTCTGCTTTTTGTTTGTCATCAAAATTATTAATCGTAAAGTCATTTTGACTTAACAATGAGGAGTCGCTTTATGAAGAATGGGAAAGACATAAGGATCTGCAAAGGAGGTGTCCTCACCATAACTTACCTAAGTAATTCCTGCTGCAAACCTCCTACAATGGAGTAAATCCACCCACTCGAGGCACCATAGATGCAGCATTTGGAAGATCTTTAATGAGGAAGATGGTTGAGGAAGCAGAGGAGTTGTTAGAGGAAATGGGAAGTAATAGTTGTCTTTAGACGATGGACAGGAGTAGACAACACATAACTCTCTGAGAGCAAAAGGGAGTCATAACTATTGACCCAATACTAAAAATGCAAGCCAACATTGACAACTTAACCCGACATCTAAATAACATGAAAGCCTCCTCTTCAGCTTCTATCAAAGAAATTCAGTAGAGATGTGAGATATGTGGACAAAACAAATATGATACCATAAACTGCTTTCTAATACAAAACAATGAACCAGAGCAACTAAATTAGATGGAAGCCCAGTTTTGTCGAGGCTGGAGGAACAATCCCTACTCAAACACGTATAATTTGGGATGGAAGAACCACTCGAACTTCTCTTGGTCAAACAATGTAGGAGGTCAATTTCACCCTCAAGGATCACCTGGATTCCAATAGGAAAAACCCAATTCAACGGATGCTAAGTTAGACAAAATATTGTAAAAGATTGGGAGCATGGACGACGCTCACAAAAGGTTGGAAGGATGATTTGAACAAGTAACAAAGAGCCACGTCTCTTCCATCCACAACTTAGGATTCAAATGGGCCAATTGATAGATGCATTACTGAAACAAAGTGCATGAAGCCTTCCGAGCAACACTGAGATAAATTCGAAGGAAAGGATAATGGTAATCACCCAGACCACTGAAGAGAAGCTCAACCAAGTTAAAGAAGAAAAAGAAAAAGAAAAGAATAAGGCCAACGAACGTTCCCTGCAGAGTAAATAAAACCTGACAAAAATCAAGGAATATCGACCTGCAATTCCATACCCCATCCTAGCACAGAGGAAGTCTAAAGAAGTAGAATTGAATGAAGTTCTTGGTATAATAGAGCAACTGAAAACATGACTCGTTTTATGGAATCCATAAAAGAGAAGTTAGTAAATCAAGAGGAACCAAAAAAGTTAGAGAGTGGAGTAGTAAGTAAGGTAAACTCTAATGATGCCTTAAACTTTATACAAAAAGATGGAGTTAGATGAAATAACACCCATCAGGATGTGCACGCAAATGGCTGATAGATCAATCTACAGTCCTAGAGGTGTAGTCAAGGACATTTTTGTTAAAGTTGACAAATTCACCTTTCCCACAAACTTCATCATCTTAGACATAGAGGAAGATTTAGAGACTCCAATTATCTTTGGACGACCATTTTTAGCCACTGCCCTATCTCTTATAGATGTTGATAGACGCGAGTTAACTCTAAGGGATGAGAAGGTGTCATTTAAAGTGTCTAAAGATAAAAGAAATTCTTTCAAATCTGGACGCTATCAAGAGAAACGAGTCTTGTGAAAAAGTTTATAAGAGTTATACTCTAAAGGAGTCACTAGAATAGCCATAAATTCAAAAGAATACCCAAAAGAAGAAAACGAGGAAGAAAAGTGGTAGAAAGTATAGTCAGGTAACTCATTTACAGTTTATGAAATCTATAGTAATGCTACAATTACATGACCTATTTGAACCACCATGAGCAAAAGAAGTATGTCAAGCTAGGGATAGTAAATAAAGGGCTACATGGGAGGTAACCCATGATTTTTTAACTTTTTTTTGTTTCATCTTTCGTATTAGATTAGGTTTCCAATTATGTTTTTTACGTGTTTTCGATATAAGTGAACACCTTGAAGAAATTAAGCATAAGTATGACTTGGGTTTTCTTTATCCTTTTCTTTTTCACAATAGATGGGAATGGTTTGGAAGGGAAAATAATAAGGTGATGATGCAAATATAAGGTATGGAAGGAACTCGAGAGTGACACGAAGGGAAAAAAAAGGGAAAAAAGTGTGAAAATTCCCAGTGTGGCCGTGATCGTGACCTATAATGGGGATAGAAAGTGACACGCAATTTTCATGTTATTGGAAGAAGAGTAAGATCAGTTAATAATATATTAGATCAAATAAGGAAATGGTGATGAAAAGGATGCATATAAAGACAAATTTTATTGAGAAGTCAAATGCTAAGATTTCTCCAAGAATAATCATAACATTCGAGAGAAAAAAGAGAGTTTTAATTATTTTGTTAATTGGAATGGTGTTGATGGATATGGGATCGAGCATAAGTTAGATAGGTTTTGTGATAAAAATACAAGTCTTACTTGTACATGCAAATCTTGGAAAATAACAAAAATACCATTTTTCTTACAATGGATACAACTTATCATAATTATGAAAATATGGAAGAATATATATTAATGATATGGAAATGATAAATATATGCAAGCTCGTAAGTATTTCTCTTCATCCATTAAATGGTCCAAGGTTCCAGTCTCATGTAAAGTGAATCAAACTCTAATAATAAGGAGAATGTATGGGTGACAAAAGAAAAATAGGAAGAAGGAGATATTGAAGCCGCCAAAACATGAAAAAAAATAGATTTATAATAAGGATATGTGTAGTAAATATGAACAAAAAGACCATAACCAAATATCTTACAAGAATCCATCAAAAGAAAGAGAGGTTTTAATTTGAATGCACCAGTAATTTATTAAGTTTTTATAACCTTAATCATTAATTTTTTTTACATAAGCCTAGGTTCTTCGAACATTAGTAAAAACTATAACAATAGAATCCAACAATCAACATCAGATACCATAGCTAGAGGCTCAAACACTTGATCAACAAACTTTTCTTTTTATGACTTCATATAATCTTATAAGCTCAAAATAATTATATAAGTTGAAGTTTAGTAGTTCATGAAAGCCTACTTTTAAAGGTAGAGGTAGAAGAAGTTCATAATCTATGGTATATTTCAGTAAATCAATTGGATCAATTGAGTATCATATAACTTTTTTACTTTTCATATACACTTCAATTCACTAGAAAGTTCCATTTAGATAAGTTACTTGTACAAATTTTTAATCTTTCCAAACAGTAAGGGCAATTATCCTAAATTTTGATACCAAACTCCTCACAAAGTTCTATAATAAAATAATATACTTCCTAGTTTCAATTAAACTATCAATCTAGAAAGTTGCAATGAAATGGTGGTCATATCATTAGTTCCTTAAATTTGAATGCAGAAAGAAAAGAGGAGAAAGTTGTCAATAGGTTCAATGAATGTACCAAATTTGATCATAATTGAAGACAACCCATTGATTTGGTTTTATAACCTGGATTTAAATAATCAATGGCATGTGAATGTTTTAATTTATGGATGCTATCATTTTGGATACCATTCAATTTTTCTAGATACCTACAAACTAAGTGAATGCTATTTTAATGTTTTGTGACCTTACATCAATGGCATAAACATGTTTTTATTACTTTTTTTAATAGTGAAGTTTTAGTGAATGTAGTTTTAATTTTTTGATGAATAGTCTCCTATTTTGTGTTTTATGAAATTCAAAACTTTTTATTTAGTTGAAGACATAAATATTCTATGTTTTGTGATATAAATTTGAACAAACATTTTCATGTGCATGTTGGATTCTCATGTTCACATAAATATACACTAATATAATTCAAATTTAGAATGCATTAATATTTGGATTAATGAACAAAGATAGACTAACTGTTGAATGTATGTTCCAATGTATTATTTCATATAGCATTAACTAAATACTTATCTTTTAATCATAATAAATAGAACAATTATATAATAGACCTAATTATTTCATTAACAAATTAATAGTTTTCAATTACCACAGTGTAACTCTAAAATTAAGGAAGTTAAGGGTTTATAACTTGTCTAGCAATAAAGCTACAAATATAGTTTCTCATATTACATCGACTACTGTTAATAACGAAGAGGTATTCATAATCTTCAAGTCTCTAGCATCATGTGCTTTAATAGAACCTTCACCTCTATCAATTCATTTTTTAACCTTACCAACCCCTTCATACACTTGCCATCTAACTTACTTCTAAATTCATTCACTTTAGCCTGAGTTTTATTTCCTCTTTTAACTTAAATTTTATTTTCATTTTTAATCTTTCTTATCAACATTCAATTGATTAATAATTGGTTTTTCCTTGTTATTCATATCTTCATCCACCTATATGAAAATAAAACATCCATAATCTTATAAATAAATGATAACAAAAATTAAAGAAGTCAAATAATTAATATTTTAAATGATCAATGAGATGTTACCTTACAGTTAGAACAATATAAACCTTTCTAGCAAGATTGTTATTTTTCCAAAAAATTATTAAAGGAATTTTACATCCATATTGAATAAAAATTTTAAACCATTATTCATGTGATTATAAATAAAGATGACAAAAATAGTTTGGCCTAACCTGGCTCGGATTCGATGAGTTTTGCTTGAGTTGATTGAGTTTCGAGCTAAGCTTAAGTTTTTAAAAAAATTGAGTTTCAATTTAGGCTTGGGTTTCATAGTTTGATCTTGCTCGAAGCCTAACTATCATTTAATTTTATTAATTAAACTACACCATTTCACTAATTGATAGGTAAAAAAATAAAAATAAAAAAACATATCTAGGCCTTTTCTTCTCACCTTTATCATCACTTCATTTTTCCCATTTAACTCAAAGGTCCTAAAAATCAGTTTATGTTAAAGAATAAAAGCAATATATATAAAAATTTCCAAGGTCCATTCTAAAATTTCAGTAAGATGAGATCCCATCCATTTAATAAGATTTCAGTGAGTAGATAGTCTCTCCCTTTCTAATGGTTTATGTTTAGATATTTCATTTAAAAATATATTTATGCTTCTTTGTTTCTTCTTTATTTTGGTTATTCATGGGCTTGTGTCTTGTTTTATTGTTGTTAGTTGTCAAAAGCGTGTTGTTAGTTGTCAAAGTCCAAAGTGTCTTAACCAAAACGACGTCTTGTTTGCCAAGTATTTTGTCAAATAGCAATATGCTATTTCTTTGGATATTCGTAAGCTCTTTGTGGAATCCGATAATGTTATTGCTATCGATATGATTGTGGGGAAGGCCGAGTTGAGTGCCAACTGTGCTGCGCTTGTGCATCAGATTCGCCTACTCTCTACTCGTTTCGACACCGTTCAGTTTGCTCATATTCATCGTGAAGGGAACTTTGTGGCTGATTGTCTTTCACATCATGCGTATTCTTTTGATTCGGGGTTGCACTTTCTTGTTGATCCGCCGCCTGCAGTCAAACCGTGGCTTTTTCATGACTTGATAGGAGTCACTTATTTTAGATCATTTGTATTCTTTTAGGGTCGTGCCCTCTTAAAACACCAAAAAAATATAAATTTACAAAGTTATGACAATATTACCACATGATCGGGATATAAATCTAGGATTGGACTATTGGTTAAGTACTATGAAATTTATGAATGTAAATATTCTCTATGAAATTGTCAGTGCATTTTTTTATAGACAATTTATACAATTAGAGTTTAGATTTTGCATCATATCATCTAAAAACTGTATAAATTTAATTTATATCGTAACGACATGAACTGTAAAAATTTGAGTTGTATTAAATAATACAATGAAATGTAAAAAAAACTATAATCAATTTTATAAATTAAGAAATATTGGAAAATATTTTTATATTTTAAAACATAAAACCTTTTTATAATAGTTATTATGCTTGAAAATAAAATTTTAATGATAATTTTAATAAATAAAGTTATTGAGTTAAAATTTAAATATATTTGTAATTAAAATAAATTTTAATAATATAAAATTTAACAAACTATTTCATAATTTCAAAATAATATCCCACATTAAACAAATGCCCATAATATACCACACTATTTCCAATAATTCATATTTTAATTATTATTATTAGTAATAATAATGGTACTACTTGTTACTTTTATTAGTATTAGTATTAGTTTTATTACTTTTATTATCATTATCATTATTATTATTTTCTCCCCTACTAAGAGTATTTATTATTATTATTATTATTTCTTTATTTTATTTATTGTTTTTTGTTTTTCAAAGCATTATATATCAATTAATATTTTTCGTTAATATGATTTCTTTATTCTTTATATAAAACATATATATTTTATTTATTTATTTTGTTGTTATTTTTTCCCTCATTTTTGTGGGTTAATTTAGAAATAATTTTTTTACTAATTAAGAGTAAGACTGTATACTGCTAAGCTTTTTTAAATTTTAGATTTCAAAACAAAATTTATAATAAGTGTTGTTGAGAGTTGACGCTGTTGTTATTGTAGTCTACATCTAGTTGCACGACTCAGATGATTAATCTTCCTTAACATGGGGCCTTGACCGTCCCCTTTAAAACACCTTTTCTTTAAACATTTGTTAAACAAAATCAAACCTGCGTTAACTTAATTTTATATTAACATGAAGAATTAAAATTACAATAATTATATTTTATTTAGATCGCATTGTAGCTAACTTTTAGTTTAAAGCCCATTAATTAATATAACTTACCCACAACCCACAATCTTTAAACATGTATAAAAGAACCATAATAGGGAAATTATATTATAACATACGAAAACCACATTTTTCTTCATCTTTCTCTCAAATTTTCCAACTAGTAAGTGTCTAGATCACAACTCTTTCTCTTGCATGTAACACTTCCTTCATAAGTTCCCTCAATGTATTTGTTTTGTAGAAAAATTGGAGGGAGTTATGGTGGTTAACAACATAAAAAGTGATCACATTTACGTAAAATTTCAGCAGCTATTTTTATATCTTTTTGTGTGATTTTGCTTATCCTCCGTCAGATTGTAGTAGGTTTGCATGTTGTGGTTGATTGAGACAATAATTGAAGTTGTATGAAGAGAGAAAAAGGGAGAAAATGTGGCTGGAAAATGATAAAAGAAGAAAAGAGAGAAGAAGAGGAGAAGGTGAAGATAATAACATTGTTTTGAAAATTTAAGTTGAATGTAGGGGCAAAATAGGAAGTGCAAAAAGTTAAGGATGAATCTGTAATTTAAGTTATATGTAAGGGCAGAATGAGAAATGCAAAATGTTAAGGGTAAATATGGAATTTTATTGTAAGAAGGGCATTTTTGGTATTAATTGAAATGGAGGAGGGTAAAATGAACTTTTCATTAGTTATGAGTATTTTAGTAATTATGGGGGTTAGGTTAGTAAGGATATTATTTTTATAACTAAGAATAAATTGTAAGAGAGAAACTTTTGGTAAATTAATCTAATAAAATTTTGTAAATTCTAGGTCCGAAAGTCTGATTTAGGAGAAATTAAGATTATCAATTAGTTGAGTTCGAAATTGAGGTAAGGATAATCCTTGGACTTTACTTTTAAAATTAAGTACCGTTTTGTTATTAATAAATTTTATTTTAAATTAGTCATTAATTTAATTAATGATTAATAATTACATACATGAATTATATTTACTTTAATTATCAAATAATTAATGTAGTATAAGGTGTTTCATTGTTATATTTTGTGACATTTTTATTCGATGTATTGCTTGTTAAATTGACAGGAAATGAGTTAATTAAGTAGAGATTGATGGATAATAAATTGTGAATAATTGGTAAAAATTGAGAATCAATAACTTGCCTAAGTGCTTGTTTGGTTAAGCTTTTTGAGGGTGAATAAGCAATTTTTTTTCCACCGCAAAAGCTGCTTTCAAGAAAACTGAGTGTTTGGCTATAAAATCTAAAACCCCTTTTTTTTTTTCATAGAAATGACTTTTTTAAAAGTTAAAATATAGCTTTTTGAGAAGCTCAAATTTGAAGCTTTTCAAAAAAATATTTTTTTAACAAGATTTTTCAGATCAATTAATGAGCCTATTTTTAGTTTTATTTACCTTTATGTTTTACACATAATTCTCATAATACTCATAAACACATCTTCACGTTTATTTTGAGATTTATATAATATTATTTGACTTTTTTTATATGTTTTAATATTTATTGTTATATTCGTTTTACTTATATTATAATCCATATAAAAGATTTAGTTAGATATATTTTTATTTATGTTTTATATGGTTTAAAATTATATAATAATTAATATATTGTGTTTTACATATTGTTTAATATATTTT
Organism: Erythroxylum fimbriatum; assembly: GCA_026770325.2. Lineage (NCBI taxonomy): Eukaryota > Viridiplantae > Streptophyta > Magnoliopsida > Malpighiales > Erythroxylaceae > Erythroxylum > Erythroxylum fimbriatum. Next base: position 2,356,046 of record JANZLH020000157.1, on the reverse strand, counting down.
AAATAATATTTATATGCATAAATAATTTTTATTACAAAATAAAATATAGTTAAAATAAAAAGTTCTTTTTATTTTTATGAAGCACTTTCAAAAAAGCCCTTTTTTTAATGACAGCTAAATAGTCAACTGACTTCTTAGAAAAGCTCTTCTCATAAAAACTCTACTGGCAAAAGCTCTACTGATATAAGCCCATCCAAACAGGTACTTAAAACGAAAGAAAATGAAATCAATTCCATATATATATGTGGTTAGAAGCCTAATGTATGCTCAGAGATGTACAAGATTAGACTTAAGTCTTATAGTAGGGATTTTAGGGAGATACCAAAGTAATCCTAGTATGGATCATTGGAAAGTTGAAAAGCAAGTTTTAAGATATTTACAAGGAAGTTTTAAGAACACATACTTACTTTTAGAAGGTCTAATTACCTTGAGGTAGTTGGATACTCAAATTTAAAGTTTGCTGGTTGTGTATATGCAAGAAGATCTACTTTTGGCTATATTTATTTGTTAACTAGAGGAGTCATCTCACGGAAGAGTGCGAAGTAGTTTGTAATTGCTGCGTCCACAATGGAAGTTGAGTTTGTGGCATGCTTTGAGGCCATGAGTTAGGTTAAATGGCTACGAAACTTTGTTTCAGGCTTTGGTATTGTTGATATTATAGTTAAGCCTTAAAAATTTATTGTGATAATTCTGCAACAGTTTTCTTTTTTAAGAACGACAAGTATTCCAAAGATACTTAACATATGGAACTGAATTAAGGAGGAGGTTCAGAAATGTAAAGTGTCAATAAAGCATATTAGTACAAATCTTATGTTAGCTGACCTTTTGTCGAAGGGGTTACTGCCCAAAATATTTTCCAGTCATGTAAAAAATATAGGCACTATGCATGCTAATGACACTACAAGGAAATTCATGATTTGCGATCGATCAATACCGACGGTATTGAAAACCGTTGGAAATACCGACTGAAAAAATAGTTCGGTCGGAGAAGTTGGCTGACAGTTGAAAAGTAGCGACCGACCAGCATTCCGTCGTAAAACTTAAGTGATGGTTATGTACCGACCGAAAATTCGGTCGGTACTGGGGTCGGTAAAAACGTCGGTCACTTAAAACCTACCCCTCTCTTTTTTTCCTCTCCCCCGCGCATACTTCTCTCCTTCCTCCCTTCGCCGCACCTGCCTTCGTCTCCCTTGGTTTCTCCGGCGACTGGCGTTTCTTCTTCTCCGGCGACTTGCGTTTCATTCTTCTTCTCCCTTCCGCACATGCTCCTCTCCCTTCCGCAGCTGCTTCTTCTCCGTTGACAGATCTGCCAGCTTCGTTCTCCGACGCCGCCGGTGGCCGCCGACTGGACTGACCCCTCCCCTCGCCGGCGTTGTGGTCTCCGACGAAGGTAAGCACATCTCCTCCCTCCCCGTTGCCGATGCCGATGGGTATAGATTTTGAAATTTAATTTAAATGTTTTAATTTTTTTTGTTCTTATATTTAAATCTATATTCATATAAATGTTGAATTTTAATTTAAATGCAAGTGAATTATTAACT
>JANZLH020000157.1:2336135-2349810 GCA_026770325.2 Erythroxylum fimbriatum | reverse complement strand
TTTAATATATTTTAAATAATATTTATATGCATAAATAATTTTTATTACAAAATAAAATATAGTTAAAATTAAAAGTACCTTTTATTTTTATGTTGTCAAACAATCTATTATATGAAGCTCTTTCAAGAAAGCTTTTTTTTAAAGGATAGCCAAACAGCCAACTGACTTCTTAGAAAAATTCTTTTTAAAAAAGCTCTACTGATAAAAGCTCTACTAACAAAAGCTGTACTGATATAAGCCTATCTAAACAGACACTAAGATAGGCTACATTCAATGGTATTAGGTGGGTAGGTTGAGTTGATATGAGTGAGTAGTGGCTAAGTATTTGTCCGTAAAGTAGATACTGGAACATCTTAAGTCTTGGAGATGTCCTGTGCCGATGACTATGTACCGGAGTGATACTGGGATATCATGTGTTGATGGCTAGGTATTGGAGTAGTACCGGGGTGAAGATTGAGAAATCGAGGTACCTTGTGTCAATGTTTATACATTTAATTACGTTTTTACCGAGGACAGATTATGATGAGATAAGCCTGCAGACTATTGAATGTATGTCTATTAGGTTAAGCTGGGCTTAGGAAATTCAGTTAAATATTGGAATAAAACATAAATGATAGTTTTTTTTGACGAAAAACATAAATGATAGTTATAATTAATATTTGTGTTCATCATAATTTGACAAAATTTTTGAGATGTTTGTTAACTGTTTGTATTAGACCGAGTGCTGTTGAGTATATACGTATTATATGTATGATTTAATCGGTTGACTAAGTTTTATAATTATTTATGGAATTTCTTGATTTTAAGAGTATGATTGGTTATTCTTACTGAGTAGGCAGCTTATCTTTTGCTATTTTATGTTTTTAGGAGATCGATAACTTCAGAGTACAGGACGGACTGAGTAGAGTTTAGGTGGAGCCAACAGTTTAATTGTGTAAAGTTTTTGACTGTATATATTTTTGAATATGATAGTTCGGTAGTTGTGTTATGTAGAATACTTTTGTGTCTGATAACAATTCTATATTTTGGAATTAATAAAAAATTTGATGATTAATGATATACTTAAAAAATATTTGGTTAATTATAGTTTATGAAATTTTGAGAATAAAGTCTTAACGGTGATCAATCCAAATAATTAATGTGTATTTGAAAGATAATACTCTTCGTGAAAAAAGAAATTAAGACAGCGTTAGTCATTAACAGTGAACCAACTCTCAACGCAGAGCTGTTTTTAATGTTTTATAGGATTTGAGTAAAGTCCTATTTTGTTTATTTTTATTCTTGTAAATGTTAAAATTAAGGCTTATAAAAAATAAAATAAGATAAAATAGGTCAACCAAGAGAAGGCCTGAGCAGGCATCTTTTCTTTTCTATCCTTGTCCCGGGCGAGCCTGCTCCCACGATAGATTTTGCACCAACAAAACAATAGAAAGTAACGCTACTTTTTCTATCGCGTAACGCAAAGGCAAGTGACATGACAACCCTCCAAATCTTCACTTTCCACTTCCAGTTTCTGCCTTGCCTTTATTGCCGATGCCGATGCCGATTTCAGTGACTAACAAATTTTTGAGTTATAAGCACATTTCAAAGTTTTCTCAAAGCCAGGTTTATTCGGAAGTTTTGTAACCCAATAAAATGAAATATAATATTATTTTATTATTTAAAAAGAAATTTTATAATGTAACGAAATAATAAAGAAGGGTTTTATATTATATCATATTTTATTTTAAATAATAAAAATAAAAAAACCTCCAAATTAGAAGGTTTATGATGAAATATGAAATTATAAACAACTTTATATTATATTATATTATAAACCCTTCATCTAAACAATATTTCACTACGTTACATTATGAACCCTTCCATCTCTCCCAAATAATACTTTTATAATATTATTTCCATTTACGTTTTATTTTATTATAACCATTTTATTCCATTGTATTACATTGCATTTCATTAAAAACTTTATATCCAACTAAATACAACCTAAAGTTTCTTTTGAGGTTGAATCAATTGGTTGTGAGAGGTTTCTCGAAGTACTCCTTTTTTTTGGTAGGGTTGAAGGTTTGATACAAAGATTGATGAAAATGGAAATATATTAGAATTTATTAATTTAATTTAGTTTGAATTACTCAAATAATTTATTCAAAATATGTGATTTACGAATTATTACACATATTTAATAATTTACTTAATACATAATTAAAAATAATATTTATAAATTTCATAACACTTAAATCTAGACTCGTAGACATTGTCATCTTTATTTTTAAGTTAATTTTGAACACTTATTTAAAAAATATTATTTTATTTTTAAATAAAATTATATATATATATATTTTTGTTTCTCACGAGGTGTTCTACGAGAGTCTCAATTATGGGAAGGCAGCATCTTTAAGCCATCGACACCCAGACTAATCTCCATTCGAACCGGATAGGTCTTTTGTAAGAAGCAAAGCTTTGACTCCAAATTTTAAACGGCTGCATATACAACGGCGGTTCAAACCAGCGACCAAATTTAAATCAAAAAGAACTAACTATATCTTGGAGTTAAATTATATTTTAATAATAATGCAAATAGAACAAGAAATGTGTACGTGGTCAAGATATTAGAATGGGCACTGGGCAGGGCTTTCGATCTTTTAATTGAAATATCAGGTATCGAAGAAAGCATCAACATTGGAGTGGAGCTATGTTTAAATGCTTTCTTAATAAGTCCGTAACAACAACTACGTCAGCTGCTACAACACTGCATTCTTCTGTTTTAGGTCTATTCCGATTCCGAAGCAACGGCTTCACGACGTCAACGTATAGATTTTCCGCTCCGACATTAACGCAAACATTTTGCCTGCGCTCTGAAACTCAAGTAAACTGCCCAAGTCAAAGCGAAGGAGACCTAGTGAGAAAAATGAAGTACGTGGTAGTGACCGGAGGAGTTGTGAGTGGGCTCGGCAAAGGCGTCACTGCCAGTAGCATCGGCGTTGTTCTCAAGGCTTGCGGCCTTCGGGTGACCTCTGTTAAAATAGGTTCGTTAAATTTGCTTGCATGTGCCTTCTTTGCTATTAATAGTTTCTGTTCTGTTTGATACCTCAGTTGGGTATTCTTGGTTTCGAATTGCATAGTTTGGTGATGGAGTTTTGTCAAGATTGGAACTTTCATTCTTCTTTTTGTGTATTCTTTTTGTCTTTGATGATCTGATGTTTCTGTTGTATTATGCAGACCCTTATCTTTTGTCTTTGATGATCTAATGTTTCTGTTGTATTATGTACTGCAGACCCTTATCTGAATACTGATGCTGGTACCATGTCCCCCTTTGAACATGGAGAGGTTTTTGTTTTGGATGATGGCGGAGAGGTTTGTATCTGTTGCTGTTTTTCACGTATATCAGTTGTGGGTAGAGATGTAATGTGAATGTATTGAAAGGTTTCTGTAACTGGGTGTCTTTTCAAAGGTCGATTTAGATTTGGGGAACTACGAGCGATTCCTTGACTTAACTCTGACGAAAGATAACAACATCACCACCGGAAAGATATTTCAGGTACTCGATTTTAACTTAGACCTTACATTGATTTTTGAGTTCTCTGCGATATGTAGTTGGCTGGTTGATTCTCTATAATCTTTGTTCAGTCTGTCATTGAGAAGGAACGGAGAGGTCATTATCTTGGAAAGACTGTTCAGGTGAACCTGTTAGTTTATTTGGTTCATTTAGTTTTTTTTTTCTTTTTCTTTTAGCAGATACGGTCGATATTTAGCTAGGTCTCTAAAACACAGGCATTTTAAATGCAGGTAGTACCTCACATCACTGATGCCATTAAGGATTGGATTGAGTCGGTTGCAGTCATTCCAGTGGATGGAAAGGAGGGTGCTGCAGATGTGTGTGTGATTGAGTTGGGAGGAACTGTTGGTAAGAACTATGTGTTAGTATCTAATATGTCCACAAAGTTACAATTGTTATTGATTAATAGACATACTTTATGTCTACTTAATTTTGGTTTGGTGTCTTTCAGGTGACATTGAATCTATGCCATTCATTGAGGCTCTGCGACAGTTATCCTTTTCAGTTGGTAAGCTTAAACCGATTACTGCGTCTTTAATCCCATACATGATTAGTTTTTTCTGTAGTAATTTCTTAATTTTCTAACCATTTTTCAGGTCAAGATAACTTCTGCCTCATTCATGTGAGCCTGATACCTGTGCTGGGCGTTGTTGGTGAGCAAGTAATTTTCTGCATATTTTTATTATGTGAAATCTTGAAATAATACTTTCTAGAGGCCTAAGTAGATGGTATTCCTTCTTGGATGACATTAATTCTGTTTATATGCATCTAGAAAACTAAGCCTACACAACATAGTGTCCGTGAATTGAGAGCATTGGGTTTGACTCCTCATCTTCTGGCATGTCGCTCAGCTCAGGTACTTTGTTTTCTTTGCTCAAATGTATGCATTTGCCAAGGTGTTAAGTACTGGAATTTGGATGAAGATTCTTTTCTTGACATTTTGGATCAGTACTGAATTCATATTCATTCTTAAAGCTATCAGTTTCCCTTTTTTTTTTAAATTTTAGTTTTTGATTGCACTAGTATTGTTTTCAGGAGGCTACTGAAATTCCAAATTGTTGCTAGCATTTCTGTTGTAGATGTTCATCTTTTTATGGGGCCCTGCAGATACATTTTACTGCCCAAGATTTTATTTACCCAACTTTTATTAATATGTTCCTATCATTTTGGAAAAATCACTCTGAATTTCTTTCTTGGATTATAACTACCTTTTCCTGTTGTGCAGCTGCTTCATTCTTCACAAAGTAGGTTTTCTAATTTGACAATTTTGAGCGTACAGTAACTCTTGCTAAATAAATGCAGCCTCTATTGGAAAATGCGAAGGCTAAACTCTCACAGTTTTGCCATGTTCCGGTAATATTGGGAAACCTTTGTTTTTTCCTTCATAATGGCAACACAGTTTGTTTCTTTGAGATTGTTATGTCTCTTGTAATGGCTTCTGCAGGCTGCAAATATTCTGAACATTCATGATGTTCCAAACATCTGGCATGTTCCTTTGTTACTTAGGGTGGGTTGAATAGCAGTTCTCTGGTCATATCAAAGCTTCAAATACATTATAGATCAAAGAAATATGTTAGCTTCTTTAACATGCTATCCTTTTGCAGAGCCAAAATGCCCATGATGCGATTCTAAAGCAGCTAGATTTACTCAGGTTAGTTTTTTTTTGGGTAAATTACTCAGGTTAGTTATTGATTGGCCTTTTCGAGATATCAGGATTTAATTTGGAGATCAAATCATTTACAGTAAGGCTTTTTCAAGTTCGTGCTAATCTTTCATTAGTAAACATGATTGTTTATGGATTATCAAATTTTGTTGTGGCCATTTCATACATAGCCTTAGACTTGAGCCATTGTTAATATTTTGATGGATGATCATACAAGGATAGCGGCCAATTGAAAAAACGAAAACCTTTAAGAAAAAAGATACATCTTGCTCTGAGCAAGATATTTAGTTCAGGGATGTTGGTTTTTTTACTAACTGACTGTAAATGGAATCTGTTTCAGCATTGCAACACCACCCAATTTACAAGATTGGACCCAGATGGCTGAGAGTTATGACAATCTTACCAAATCTGTTAGTATTATCACGAACCCGCTTGTTGGCCACTTGTTTGATTAGTGTTGTTTGGTCCTTGTGATAATAGGATGTCGAAATTTGCAGGTTCGGATTGCAATGGTGGGGAAATATGTTGGCCTTACAGATTCTTACCTGTCTGTCATTAAGGTTTGTTACAATCGTTTTGATGGTCAGTGAAAGTCATAATCTGGCATCCAGTTTTTGAATGCATAAGGGTTAGTGATACGTGTGTTATTCTACTGCTTGAAATGCATGTAATTTTTTTCTCGTAGGTTTTAATGCCAACATATAGAATAGAACTTACAGTTTTAAGCAACTAAGAGAAGTATCTTTATGTTTATCAGATTACTTGAATTCTAGGTTTATATTGGTAGTGTTTTTTTTTTGATTATGGTCTTTCTACTCTGGTCTCATAATATCTTTTTTTTTTTTTCCATTGCTTAAATTTTTATAGCAATTGAATATTGGCATTGTGTAATTTGTTTTACTCACAGGCCCTTCTACATGCTTGTATTGCATGCTCATTGAAGCCATCAATTGATTGGATTGCAGCTTCTGATCTTGAAGATGACAGTGCAATATCGGTAATGAATTGTTGCTATTTGCAATTTTCTATGCTATTGTTATAATCTGCTTATTATTCTCTTTTCCTCATGAAAATATATCTGCTGTATGCAGACACCAGAGGCTCATGCTGCTGCATGGGAGACCTTGAAGGTAATGTTTCTTAAGAACATTTAAATTTCCCATCTAGCCTAACTTTCATAGATTATTCTTCTTTCCTTAAAACTTTCAATGACCTGGTGTTGACCTTCTGAAAATGTATAGTTGGCAAAATGGTCCCAATAATTTTGACCTTTCTTTTCAAGTAACAAATTAGTTATTTAAAAAAGGAAAGCAGAAGTTAGGGTAGTACAGTGGTTAATAAAATTATATCTTGAGAATTTTAAGTCTCTTTTGGCGCTGATTTATGGCATTTTTCATTTGCAGGGTGCTGCTTGTGTTTTAGTTCCTGGTGGGTTTGGAGATCGTGGTGTGAGAGGAATGATATTGGCTGCAAAATATGCCAGAGAAAACCATATCCCTTATCTAGGAATCTGCTTGGGCATGCAGATTTCTGTGATTGAGTTTGCTAGATCTGTATGTACTTCTGTTTCTAATGAATTTGTCTATTGACCTAGTAATAGCTTACCTCAATTCTTTTGTATCAGGTTGTGGGCCGAGAAAAGGCAAACAGCACTGAGTTTGAAAGCCAAACATCTGATCCTGTTGTAATTTTCATGCCTGAGGTATGCAATATACTAGAGGCCTAATCTTTTACATACTAATTTACTTGAGACTTAATCTTTTACTTACTAATTTACATGTATCAATTGCAACCATTTGCTTCATGTAATTTAACATTAAATGCAGGGTTCAAGAACACATATGGGAAGCACAATGAGGCTAGGATCTCGAAAAACACTATTGCATACCCCTGATTGCATCACTGCAAAACTGTATGACACATATTACTGAGAATATAGGCTCATAATTCCATATTGCCTTTCTGTATTTTATTATCTGTAGTCATTTGTTTGAGATAGTTGCTCCTGGAACAAGTAGAACACCATGCATATGTTCTACATGATGCATGTTTCTATACTTTTGTTTGTTTTGATGTTTGATTCTCTATACTTATTTGCTAGGTATGGTAATGCAGAGTACTTAGATGAGAGGCATAGACATAGATACGAGGTTAGTTGCATGATTTAGGAAGGATGGAGATGTGATACACTCTTTCTTAAAATTTCCACCGGAAGATAAGTCATCTCTGTGGTGCAGGTAAATCCCGATGTAATTGATGTTCTGGAGGAGAAGGGCCTAAAGTTTGTTGGGAAGGATGTAACAGGAAAGAGGATGGAGGTTGGTCTTCTGGCCAATAAGTTTAAAGTCGTTACCAACTTGTTTTCCCCCCTTTTGGGCAGTATACTTATAATGGTCCTGCTACTGGTTTGAGATTTTATGGTTGCTATTATATCTTTCAAGACAAGTTATTTTCCTGGGGTTGAGCTGAATCCTATCTGCTTAGAGAAATCAAATTTTGTTGGACTGACAAAAAAGGATTATTGGCTCATTTTCCTCTTCCTGTGTAGATTTTGGAGCTTCCAAACCATCCCTTTTATGTAGGTGTGCAATTCCATCCGGAATTCAAATCACGACCTAGAAGGCCCTCAGCTCTATTTTTAGGTACTTAACTATCTACGAAAGACCTTGTGCATCAAGTGTGTTATTGCTGTTCTGCAACATGGAACATATTTGGTGAAAACCTTTGATGCCTTCTGTATGAAACAACAGATTCATTGTTTTCCAATGCTTATGTTGAGTTTGTAATATCTGAGATTTCTATCTAGGATTTACATTTACTGGTGAATACTTAGCGAATGCATTTGCATTATAGGTCTTATACTGGCAGCAGCTGGACAGTTGGAAGCATATCTCAATAGTCATCAGAATGGAAGGTAATTAAATTGAAATCAACTCATGCTTACGAGGTAGCAATTTATTTTCTGTCAACGAGATTTTAAGCATTAACATCTCACATAGGTTGATCTCATGAATTTCCTGTGGGGTGTGTGAATTCAGATAGTCCGCAGTGGCGACTTTTCTTCCATAGAGACGAGGCTATCTTGAAAATCAGCATAAGAAATCTGAGTTTCAACAGTAATTTGCTAGCAAGACACGTAGCTAACTATATGATGTCTCCTTCCATTGTTACAGGGTTGCACAGATTGTTGATTGATATTTTAGATAATATAGGGACCAACAATGCATGATGTAGCAGTCACTGATAGCCTGTGGCTTCCTGAGAGAGGACCGCTAATGGGATGTGCATGTTCGAGATAGTGATGTCTTCTGGATTTTTGCTATGTGTAACTTGTATGCAAGAGGTTGAAGGGAAGCACTTGATCTCATTTTCAGTGAAGAACTTGAAGCCTTGTGTTACTTCTGGCTTGTTAGGTTGACAGCTAGCTCAAATATTTCTTGTATGAGATTTTTGTGAACGTTGAAAATTTTTGCCAAGGTTGAACTGTTAGGTCACGTCAAAGGTGAAGTGACGAAACCATTCCTTCTGGTTTTACCTGATGTAGAGTGTATTCACTGCAATGTTTAGCTTTGAATCTTCGTTGGATTCACTTGGCAAATGAATTATTCGAGAAATCACAGAACTGGCGGTTCAAGTATTTAAGATAAGAAATGGTAGATTAAATCACAGAAATTGTATCCAATTGTAGCCTCCGGTATCTCGCATTGCCTCCAAAAGCAAAGTATATAGAAATTTTATACTAGAAGTATTTAGAAGTTAGAAACTGGAAAGAGATTTCCTGTTATCTGGCATGGATCAGCTCATTGATATTTGTCCCCGAAGCCTCGTTTGCTCGTAGAACTGAGCTATGAAGTTCTCAGCTCTCAAGTCAATTCCTTCTTCGTCAACTGGGGTCTTAACCTCACAAGGCTCATATCCATATTGATAATCTTCCTCTTCATACTTATGAAAACTCATCCTCCCATCTTGTTCTTGGCTCCCATCTTGTTCTTGGCTTACTTCATCGAAATCGTAATCAAAGTCAGTTTGTGGGGCTATGCACGGTATGCTAAATCGCATCGAAGCAGGCCTGTTCATTTTGACGTGAAACATGGGAGTCTTGTCGAAGGAAAGCTCACGCTCTCCGTAAAAGATTTGTCCTCTTGGAGTTGGTCGTCCAAGGGTTTTAAGGAACTTGGGAACGTGTAGTTCCATCATCAAACGTCTCTTAAGAATCCCACCCTTTCTTGACCATAACAACACAAGTCGCAGGAGGTTCCATGCTCTTTGAGCTACGTTGCTGTTCTTCTTCGGCATTTTTCGATGTTGGCTTTGGTAGCTGTCTCGTATCAGTTACAACAACAAAAGGGATAGTGAAAGAATATGAAAGTTTGGACCTTGTGATCAAAGAGATTGGAATTTTGAGTTGGATAGTATAGGTTACAGGTAGTGAATATATGTTCACGGAGGGGTTTTGAGATGGAGATGATTATGAGAGAAGATTGGTGATGGTGGCTAACGTGTATATATATACATGTATGAAACATATGCTTACGCGGTGTGATAGAAACCTTTCTTTTTCTCCAAAACAAAAACAATCCTTTTATTGTAGTGCACGATTGATGGCTGAAGAAGGTTTCTACAGTACGAAAGAGTGAGCAGTGTGGACACCGTGGTGGTAACACTGGCTGTACGGGGGGTTGTTCTAACTTCTAGCTGCTGCCTTCCCTTAATTCTTCGTTTCATCTATTGCTTTCAAGTTACCCAAGTCAAATTCCGAACTATCATTTTTGTCATTTGTTATACTAACCATTTTGTTAGAATTGTGTTCATTTTAGAATGTGAGTGACACACAGCATTTTGTGTGTTCTATAGTTGTCGCCATGTGATTAGAAGTAACATAAAATGATTGAGAAGAGGGAAATCATTAACACCAGTCATTGGTTTGTTGGGGACTTTTGTCTTTCTGATTAAGAAACGAGAATTTCTCTCTTATGCTCAACGACTTTGTACAAATAAACGCCTTCCTTGCTTTAGTATAAACTAAATTTAGTCACAACGTGAATCTACAATGCTCGTAGTTTCTACGCATATTTTCTGTAGATTCTGAAAGTTATAAAATTGGATCGAGCTTTAAGCCTGGGCCGAAAACAAAAAGAACTGGTCGGGCAGATGTGCCATTGCAGATTAGTACCTGTAAACACGCAAGCTAAGCTAAAGGACGAAAACACGAGGAATAGTTATTTCTTTTCTCCATTGGGATGCTTTCTATTCCCCGTACCATAGTATCAAGGACAAGCAATGTGGATGGGAACGTTGCAAAGAACTTCAGGCTTGTCACATGAAAAGTAGGCTTTCAAGAACTTTTCAAGCCCTTCGATAAGTCGGTTTTTGTGAGTCTAGATCCTCTGTCCGGTTTTATGGTGTCTTATTCTATCCCATGAAACTCAGTCATTTGTTTATGTGGGCTCCGCGTGGATCCCGCATAAATAAACATGGGACCTGCATAAATAAATGACTGAGATTTATGGGACATAATAAGACACCATAAAATTAGACAGAGGATCTTGTCCCGATTTTTGTTGAGCTTTACAAGCGACGTCAGATATCAATAACCCTTTTTGGACGAAAGTACGTAGTTGGATACTGTACATGGACAGATTACAACGAATGGAACGTTGGTTCGTGAGCCCTGTCAAAAACCAAACTTCACTCACCAGACAAGACCGACTTGTAAAAGGAACGGGGATGACGCCTGCGTTCTTAATGTGTTGTAACTCTCACACGTTACAGCATGTCATATAGTTCAAGTCAGACAAGAGAGTACTCTAATCTTTGTATGCAATTTGATGTATGATACTATTATTTATTAACAATTTTTTTTATTTTTATGTATTAATTTAATTATATTTAATGTTTTAATATTAAAGGTAAAATTTTTGAAATAATTACTGTGTATTTGAAATTATGACGAGTTCATAATTGTGATATTCAACTTACATTTACGTATTGTTCTTAAATATTCTTAGTTGCAGTTTTATCAAGACGAGATATTATTGAAATAGTAAACTAGCACACATTATGTTTCTTTCTTTTGAAGAAAATAATTAATCTCCTAAATTAAAGTATGAAGATACTTAAACTAATGTGTGAGTAATTATTATAGAATAAGTCACTGAACTGACCCGACTATGAGAATCTTGAATAGAATATTACTTATGTGTACGTGGATTTTTTTTATAATGATAATTATATAATTGATCCTTAAACTTAAGATTAACAAGGTATCTCGTGTGGGAATTACTGTGTTTTGATGCTACTTATGAATCATCCTAGGATAATTCAGTCGATTGTACTTAGATACAATATGAACCATACGAAGATACTTGAGTAAGTCAATAAAGAGTTCGTCACTCTAAAGTAATTAGAGAGAATGTTCTACTGTTCTTGATTAGTAGCGATTTATGGAATTCTCTACCCAGAGTGAATTGACATTTGAAAAAATATTTTCAAAATTCGATTATAAATAAATTACTAATTAACAAGAACGAATATGATTGAATGAAAAGAGTAGACACTGTATCCATACCCTGTCCAATTGTTCTTTTACTAAAGATGATGTTTATTATGGATTTGTATTACTTACAAATGGTTTGTATGAGTTAGATCCTAAAAGGCATATTCTTAATATAAATAGCAAGAAAAGAAAGTTAAGTAACCAAAATCCATCTTATCTATAACATTGTAGTTAGGTTGTATCAATGAAACTAGAATCACAAAGTTACATAAAGAAGGATATTTGGATCCTTTTGATTATGAATTATATGAAACTTGTGAATCTTATTTATTGGGAAATATGACCAAACTATCTTTTAGTGAAAATGGACAACGTGCTAGTGAGTTGCTAGAGTTAATACATTCAGATGTATATGGGCCCATGTCCACCAGTGCTCAAGGTGGATACTCATATTTCATTACGTTCACAGATGACTATTCTAGATATGGTTATGTGTACTTGATGAAACAAAAGTTTGAATCATTTGAAAAGTTCAAAGAATTTAGACTAGAGGTTGAGAAATAAATTGAAAAAAGTATTAAAGCACTTAGATCAGCTCGAGGTGGTGAATATTTGGACCATGAATTTCTTGGTTACTTAAAAGAGAATGAGATTATCTCACAGTGGACTCCTCCTGAAACTCCACAACATAATGAAGTTTCTGAGGGGACAAATCATACACTATTAGATATGGTATGTTCCATGATGAGTCATACAGTCCTTCCTATCTACTTTTGAGGATAAGCAATTGAAACCGCAATATATCTTCTAAACAGAGTTCCATCCAAATCGGTTAACAAGATATCATATGAGATATAGACCGGTAGAAGACCTGGATTGTCACACTTAAAGATTTAGAGATGTGATGCTTATGTAAAACGTGCTATATCTGATAAGCTTCAAGCTAAATAAGATAAATGCAAATTTCTGGGGTATCCAAAAGAGAGTTTCGAATATCAATTTTACCATCCTGTTAAGCAAAAGGTGTTTGTCTTAAGACATACTATATTCTTAGAAAGAGAATTTATTCTCAAAGAAAGTAATGGGAGTGAGGTAGAATTTAGAGAAGTTCAATAACCACAAATTCGCATCAAAATGGAACAAGAACCTCAAGTTAATACATATGATGTACAACCGAGAGTTCAAGAGACACACAATCTGTGATGCACTGGTAGGATACGTCGTCCTCCACTAGATATTGAACAAGGGAAGGGTAATGTATATCTTATACATGATGATCCTACTACTTTTAAAGAAGCAATGTCTGACATTGAGTCTTTAAAATGGAAAGAAACCATAAGATCTGAAATGGAATCCATGTATACTAACTAAGTATGGACTTGTGAATGATCCTGATGGTGTTGTACCTATTGGATGCAAGTGGGTTTTTAAGAGAAAAATTGATATGGATAGTAATGTATATCGTACAAAGCTAGGTTAGTGGCTAAAGGTTACAAACAAAAGCAAAGAGTTGATTTTGATGATACCTTTTCACCAGTAACTATGCTAAAATCCATCAGGATCTTGTTAGCTATAACAGCATATCATGATTATAAAGTCTAACAAATGGATGTCAAAACAACATTTCTTAATGAAAATTTGCAGGAGGATGTGTATATGACACAACCTAAAGGTTTTGAATCCAAGAGATGTCCTAATTAAGTATGTAAGTTGCAAAGGTCCATTTATGGACTTAAGCAAGCATCATAGAGTTGAAAATCCATTTTGATGAGATAATCAAAGAGTTTGATTTTATAAAAAATGTGGATGAACCATGTATCTATAAGAAGGTCAGTGGGAGTGCAGTGGTTTTCTTAGTATTGTATGTGGATGATATATTGCTAATTGGAAACGACATACCTATGCTTCTATCTATAAAGATTTGGTTATCTAAGAATTTCTCCATGAAGGATATGTGAGA
>JANZLH020000157.1:2315984-2326187 GCA_026770325.2 Erythroxylum fimbriatum | reverse complement strand
ATTGTGGTGTTATTGTTTTTACACATTGACAATTACATTGTTGTTGCCTGACTGTAATTAGTGTTGACTGTCTGTAATAACTGAAAATAGTTTATTGTGCACATGGGCTTAAATTACTTACTGTTTTTACCGTTGTTTTTACCGGGCCAATGTATGTTAAAAAAAAATTGTATACCGAGTTTTACCGACTGATGTAGTACTCCACCCTCGCGGGGCACGGACTCGGATATCACCAATGATATCGGGTTCGGGTCACTCGGGAGTGGGGTGGTACACTAGACGACTACTAAAAACATATTAAAGCACTTGAGAAGAACTAAAGATGTTTTCTTGGTCCATAGAGGAGCTAAATTAAGAGTTTAAGGATATTCAGATGCCAGTTTCTAGTAAAATCTTGATGATAGTAGATCACAGTCAGGGTACATCTTCACTTTAAATGGTATTATGATAAGTTGAAAGAGTTCCAAACAACTAACCATTGTAGATTCAATAACTGAAATAGAGTACATTTCAGTTTCAGGGGCGACAAAAGAAACAGTTTGGATCAAGAAGTTCATCATTGAACTTGGAGTGATTTCTAGCATTGTTAAACCTATAGTATTATATTGTAACAACAACGGCGCTATTGCATAGGCAAAGGAACCAATGTCTCATCAACGGTCTAAACATACACTCAGAAAGTTTCACTTGATTAGGGAGATAGTAGAGTGGAAAGACACAGTATTGGAGTGAGTTCCCATTGAAGAGAATCTTGCAAATCCTCTCATTAAGCCACTTTCTCAAAAGAGACATGATCGACATATGGATGGATATGGTATTAGATATATAGGCGATTGACTTTAGTGCAAGTGGGACATTGTTAGTTTATGCCCTTGTAGTCAATCATTTATATGCAATTTGATGTATGACATTATTATTTATTAATAAAAATGCTTTCTTTATTTTTGTGTATTAATTTAATTACATTTGATGTTTTAATACTAAAGGTAAAATCCTTGGAATGATTATTGTGTAATTGAAATTATGATGAGATCATAATTGTGAGATTCAATTTACATTTACGTATTGTTCCTAAATATTCCTAGTTACAGTTTCATCAAGACAAGATATTGTTGAAATGGTAAACTAGAACACATTATGTTTCTTTCTTTTGAAGAAAGTAATTGATCTCATAAATTAAAGTATGTAGATATTGAAACTAGTGTGTGGGTGATTATTAGAGAATAAGTCATTGAATTGACCTGACTATGATGATCCCGAATGGAATATTACTTATATGTCTATAGATTTCCTTATAATGATGGTTGTATAATTGATTCTTAGACTTGAGATTACCAAGGTATCTCATATGAGAACTATTAAGTTTTGATGCTATTTATGAATCGTTCTAGGATAATTCAGTCGGTAGTACTTGTGTAACATCCCGTTACCTACGGGAAGTTTAGAGTAGTAGATACGAGTGATCAATGAGAGTTTTGAAAGACTTTTCCATGCTCATGCATAATATTTCATACACCTAAACGTGAATAGTGAAATTGTTGCATATGAAAATAATTGCACATGCATTCATGAATAATTCCGGGTATAATTGAATTGAATTGGGATTTTTGGAAATATTAGTGATTAGTAGAAATATTGTATTTGTGAATGTTGGTGAATGTAAGAGTTACTTTTGAAATTTATGGAGTATTATGAAAAATAGGGAACAAGAAATTAAAAGATATTTGGAGATAATTGGATTGTAAAGATGAGAGTTAAAGAGTTTAGTTCAAAAGAAACTTGGTTAGAGCTTAGACCACAAGAAAGTGACAAGTGTCAAGTTGCTTGTTGTACTTTTGCTAGAAGTAGTTTACTGTTCTCTGAGAGTTGAAAGGTTAAGTTGTGTCCAGATGACTTCGTCATAATCACCTTCTTCGAAATTCCTCCTAATAGACAAAGTTTTTCTTCAAACACCTTCTAAGGGATCTCTATGTTTTTTCCTTTTCCTAAACCAATCCCACCTTGTAAGTTGTTTCTTCTGCCTTAAGAAAAACTAGAAGATGGTTAATGTTCACAGTGGATTACGTGATTTGCTTAGAGTTTAGGGCTTAAAGATAGTTGAAGCTTTTGGAGTTTTCAGTACGTAATTAGTGAATAAATCCTCTAGAGTTGGAGATTTATGAAATAAAGTTGAAGAATTTACTGTCATTTGCATGGAGCATGGCACTTACGTATATAGATATATATATATTCATAAACACTGTTGATGAGAGGAAAAAA
The DNA here is from genome assembly GCA_026770325.2 of Erythroxylum fimbriatum. NCBI lineage: Eukaryota > Viridiplantae > Streptophyta > Magnoliopsida > Malpighiales > Erythroxylaceae > Erythroxylum > Erythroxylum fimbriatum. Next base: position 2,323,928 of record JANZLH020000157.1, on the reverse strand, counting down.
ATTTGGTTATAGCGTCGATTTAGTTTTTGATGGATTGTTAGTGACTAGATGATGTAAAAGTGATTTTGGAGTTAGAAATAACATTGAGATGGGGTGTAGGGTTTGTGTAGAAGATTAAAGTTGGAAAGGTGAAACATGCTCTATTTCTTCACCGAGAATATATGAATATATAGGTGTTTATACGTGAGTTGAGGAGAACTTAAAGATGTTCAAGAAAAAGGTTTTTGAGTTGAGGAGTATAGATAGTATCGTCTTAGGTTGACTTTTGCTTCTTCTTAAGTTGACCGTCTGTATCGTCTTAGGTTGACTTTTGCTTCGTCTTAAGTTGACCGTCTGTATCATCTTAGGTTGACTTTTGCATTGTCTTAAGTTGACCGTCTGTATCGTCTTAGGTTGACTTCTACTTCGTCTTAAGTTGACCATCTGTATTCGTCTGTAAAGAGGCTTCGTCTGTAATGACGTCATATCGTCTGTGAAGATGTATTGTCTATAAGGATGATTCGTCTGTAAAGTTGTATTCGTCTGTAAAAATGCTTCGTCTGTAATGACTTCATATCGTCTGTGATGACGTCATATCGTCTGTGAAGATGTATCGTCTGTAAAATTGTTTCGTCTGTGATAATGGCATATCATCTGTGATGACATCATTTCGTCTTAAGACTTTGCTTTGTCTTAAGTTGGCTCCATTCATCTACTTTCCGCATTCGTTTGCTTTTCGCATTTGTCTGCTTTCTGCATTTGTTTGTTCTTTACATTCGTCTGTTATCTGCTTTGTCTTATGTGAACAGAACCTTATTTGATTCTTTCAACCATAACTTTGTCATCCGACCTCCAAATGACCTGATTTTTGAAGTGTTGGATTCATAACACATTTCTCTATCTCTTCATAGAGATTATGTCTTTTGGTTTTAACTGAAAAAAAAATTAGTGTAATCAAAGTAAGGGTATCAGTGGAAGAGCATGAAATGGATATTTTACTGAACATGTTCCTGTATTTTGATGATATACTAATCTGTAAGATTCCAAATTAAGTGATTTTGGTGTCAATGGAATCATAAGACAGAGAGGAAGGTTGTTCTAGAAGAGAGTATGGCCAAATTACCTCATTTTCACCTTCTGATTGAATGTGAATAGTAGACCGAATAGGATGTCTTGGAAAGATCTGAAGTGATTCAATGAGAAAAGAATAGGGATTTTAATGATTTTAGGAGACATAAACCAAGTATAAATTATACTTAGATGAGTTTTGGACAAGAGAATGATAATTGAAGCAAAGATAACCGGGATTGTCATGAACATGTATTATACATAATTCATTTCATACATGTGCATTCTTGAATACTTATGATTGTACAAATTGTGATATTGTGCATATTATTTGTTATAGAGGAGCAACTGGAACGTTAACCTCCACACATTGCCGGATCTTCCAGGCATTAGCTTCGGGAGCAATTTATGAGTAACCTAGACAGTCTTACTTAATTACTTGTTTGCTTAGATTATATTTTGAATGATAAATGAATGTGTATGATTATGGATTCCAGACAGAAGGTTCGATGATTATATAATGTGGATTGAGATATTGAAGTGCTGATTGAATGTGAATATGAAGACTTATGTGCTTTATAATGTGATTGATTGTGGTATATGCATTCCGTTTATGAATGCATAATCAGATAATGGTAGTTGTGAACAGAGTAGCCACCGATCAGAGCTTAAAGCTCAACAAGTGAAAAGAGCCTCGAGCTCAAATAGTCATTAAGAGCCTAAGACTCACTATGTATAATGAGCCCTATATCCTCATCAGATAAGGGATAGTTTTTAATGAGCCCGATATCTAAATTTGAATACGGGACAGTTCAGGCACTCAGTCACGATAATGTAACAATTGGAAAAGTGTCTCATGAGCAATGCATATTCATTTGGTTAATTATGTTTTCTAAATTTCAATGTCATAATTACTTATACTTAAGTGAAAATGTGATTGTATGTGAAATAATGTGTTGCATGAGTTGAGCAAACCATCGATAACGGTTACCTCATTAAGTTTGTAAAACTAACCAAAATTGCAACATTGTCTTTTCAGGATCGAGAGATGACTCTAGCTACTGAGAGGCTCTACCAGCCGTGTAGATTGTGATTGGTAAGAGAAGTCATGGCTCAAAGGTTGTTTAGCCGGGATTTTTAGGCAAATTAATTAGACTCTGAATATTTTCCTCTTTCACATAGCACTTTTGTATTAGGTTTTGATGATGTACATGTAAGAAGTGTTGAAGGACACAATGTAGACTTTCGGTTTTGATGCAATAAAATGAGGAAAAAGTTGGTTTTAAAATATTGTGGTTTTTCTTATGATGCTTTATAAGTGAATTATGATACTATGCCATGTGAAGTAAATGTAGTGATCAATCGTAGCTCGTCTTATCGTAGGATATGTACCGGAATGACCTCCGGGCGTCACGGTGCGTATCCTGTAGTAAGGGAGCACTACAATTAGAATGTTAGACATTTGAGTCATATCATTTTAGAATTAAAGAGGTGCATTTCATTCACATGCATAACATGAGCATATATACACACATGAATGTTAATTTGGAAAACATTACAAAGATTGTTTGTGCATTTAATTGACATATTCTAGGTGTATGAAAGGTTTAAATTGGTTTTGATATGATTTTGTATTGTTTATGTCTTGAATTTTGGTTTAATGGATTATAATTAGTAATTTGGAGTTAATTGTTACAATTGGAAAATTGCGGAATTAAAATATACATTTAGTCTAGGAAAAATGTCAAGTGGTAAGACAAGTTCACATATGGCTGTAGAATTTAATGACAAATGGCTTGGAGAATTGAGTGATAATGGCCTAGGATTTTGGTGACATTTGGTAGCCATATAAGAAGACATGTAGCTTACTCCATTTGTATGACATGTGTCCTTCTAAAACGAAGACACCTTGTACCAAATGGCTTAAACAAATGCAAATTCACGTTTCTCTCTAGTTGTTTCTTCTGCATGTTTTCTTCTTCTCCTCCCTTTCACTACCGTAACACACACTTAACCATCACATCTTTGAAATTTTGCTTTAATTTTTTTCATCGTCACTCCAAGATCCATACAGGATCCTGCACAAAGATAGCTATAATCTGTTATCATCTCTTTTTTCTGAAATCATTCTTCTCCCATCTTGTTCTTGGGATTGTGCTTGCATTCATGGAAGGCTAGGTAAGTTTGCTAATTGAGGATGCAATTAAGCTAATCAAGTAAGTGAAAGACTGATCTCTTGTGATATAAGTTAATAGAACTTAATGATGACTAAATTAGGGATGGATTGATTATGATATTGGTGTTAAATGAATGCTAGAAAATGATGCATGAATGGTAGTTTCTGCTCTGATTAGCATGCATGAAAAACAATAGTTTATGAGATGTAAAATGAATGATTTTAAGCTAAAAATTGAGATGAAATTGATGAGGAATTGAGATATAATTAATGGACTGTTATGAAGGTGTTTTGAATTTGATATGAAAGAGTTTTCTTTCGAATCTGGAAAAAATTGGGATGTTGTGTATGTGTAAGAATGATTATTAGTCACATAAATGAATAAAATTTAGAGAGCTTTAATATAACCAAGATGGAAGTTATATTAATATGAACTGAATTGGTTTTTGAGAGCATGAATTTTGGAAAATTTGAAGTGTTAATGATGATCCTAAGTAGATGAAATTTGTGAAGAATTAAGGGAAATTGGATAGTGCACGATCGGGGAACTCATCCTACGATAGTGGGAAGGTCCCTTGTTTTGAAGTGATAATTTCGGTTTTGTTAATTTTTTGAACTAAATGAGAATAATTCACTCTACATTGGTGTATGTGGACTTGATTAAGACTTGAAATAGACTTGAAATGAACCTAGATTGTTGTTTGATTAATTGGTTAAGGGTTCGATAAGTTTATGTTGTTAATTGATGTCATTACTTAAGGATGGATTATCTTGATATCAATGTATTTAAATCTGGAAATTATGAGTTGTTAAAAGAATAAAGGTATAAACCTAAATGCAAAGTGGTAATATATAAGCTATAATAATTGAATGGTCAAGACTTGTGATTAAGAATACATATCTGGAAAGGTCAATTGAGCATACTTTGAACATGAAACATATGCATGTACATGATTGTATATTCATATGATTGAACAACTTAGTGATGTATAAATTATGTATGTATTGCATGACTTTAGACACATAAATTGATCGTCAGCATCTAGACATTGCCGGATCATCAAGGCAATAGCTTTTTTGGAGCGTACTGTGAGTTAACCTAAATGTGTAAATTCAATTATATGTGCTTCCACTTGATTTGTATGTGTATTGTAGAATGTGTGAACAACTAAATGATGAATGTCGAGCTTACATCCGAAGGATTTGATATATGACATGAGTACATTAAATGAAAAGTACTAAAGTATGATATGTGAATTGATGAATCTCATTACACTGAAGTGCATGATCAAATAAAGGAGTTGTGACCAGAGTAACCAATGTGTGGAAAAGAGCTTAAAGCTCAGGATTGTGCACAAAGAGCTATAGGCTCATATAACAATGAGTCCAATATCCACAACGGATACAGGAAAGTATATGAAATGAGCCTGGTATATACAACAAATATGGGATAGTAAATTGGGTTGATAGGCGCTCGGTCACAACAAAGCAAAATAAGAAAGAAATTACATGTGCATTTGCATATACAATTGTACACGTATCATACGAATGATTGTGATGAAATTACTGAATTGTTCTGAAATTATGATATGCAATGTTGATATACTGTACCTGTTGAAATATGATAAAATGTGATATGGTATTCGATACTGGACTTTGTAATATACTTACTGAATTAAGTTATGTAATTTATTTTGGTGTTCTGATTTAAGTGAGCACATTAATGATGGTTCACTCACTAAGTTTTTTTGTCTATTTATATATCATATTTCGTTATTTTTTTGTCTATTTATAACTTTAAAACAACCTCATACTAGGATTTAAAAATTTTATACTACGTCAGTTTAAGTAAAAAAATATATGAACAACTAACGAAATATAATCAAAGGGTGTACGTGATAGCTAAAGAATATTAAGGATAATTGATAATATTTAAGCTTGAGAATTAAAATGAAAAAAAAGGGTCAAACAACAAGAAATACTAGTGTATTTAATCCTTAAAATAATTTGATAGACATTTAAAATAATACCCCTTTAAAATTTTTAATAGTATAAAGTATTTTAAAAATAATTTATAAAAATAAAGACATGTCTTAAAATTAGCAAAATAGTACGGGGATTCAAGTCCTTCATGCTTTTAATTATTTATGAATTCAACTTTTAAAATAAAAATACAAACTTTTTCTTTACTAATCCCTTATAAACTTACTATTATTAATGTGTTTAACCATAATCAAATTAAGAATTTTTAGGCTATTTTAATTAATAATAGAATAACTATGTCTTCTTATATTGTGATATTTGATCACAATAGTTTGAATTTTTATATTTTAAAATTTGAAAAGAACTTTTGTTTGCTGATATTAAGGGCTTGTTTGACAATTAGCTTATTGCATTAGCTCATAACTGATTCTATCAGTAGTTAGCTGATAGCTGATTATATCAGTTGATTTGACCAACAGATAGCATCAACTGTTTATTAAAGATGTTTGATAAATCAGCTATTTAGTATTAACTATTTATGTATAAAATAACTTATAAGGGTATGATTTTAAAAAATATTATAAGGCCATAATTATTATATCTTAGTATTTTTGAATATTTTCATAAAAATTTAAATTTTAGAAATTTATTTTTACGAAAAACAAAGTTTATGAATCTAATTAGAAATATAGCATATAATAATAAAATAATTGATCAAGTGCGGTTTAAAGTGCACGAAACACGAAAGCCTTTCGTACGGAAGACAGAAAGCAGTTTAAAGTGCGGCTTGGGGAACAGAGAGTTAAAGATCAGATTCTTTAATTAAAGAGTGGCTTTGCTGTAAGTCCAAGGAAACTGTTTTGTAGCATATATAATTGTTTCCATGGAAAAAGAAAGTGAGGCGTATATCTGCCAAACCTTACGTGATTTTTGTTTCTTGTGCCCAGAGGATCGAATATTCCATGCCTTAAACAGTTCGTGAGTGACTGAATTTACTTCGCACAACATGTACCGAGTTCTTTTCTTAAAAGCAAGAACACCTTAATATCTAGATTACATTATATTCGACTAGCTAATGATGATGCAATTTGTCCCTGGTACCGAGTGTACTTAAATAAGGAGCTAAAATCGTAATGTAAGGTGGCAAAAGTATCCTCAATGATGAATCATGGATAATGAAGTGGCAAATTAAGAGGATTCAACTTGTTGGTGGAATATTTCCCTCATATTATCAATTGGGAAGGGAGGACACACTCATCCGGACACCTGACCTTATTGGAGTATTCACTAACAAATTTTGTTGTAAAATGTTGCAGGCAAAAGGTCAAATTGTACCTTGGTTCAATCTCTTATGAAAGAATTCCCCTAATAAAAAAGCCTCAATATTTACCTGGTTAATTATCACGAACATGATTCATACCAAGAACAGATGATTTGGCTCATTGGACCCAATATGTGTGTTGTACAAAGAAGTTGAAGAAGATTGGTAACACTTATTCTTTCAATGCAGATACTTCAAAGCAGTGTGGAGTTGTTGTTCTTATGATTGGCTAACAACTTTAAATTGGATCAATCGAATCGCTAAGCTAAAGGTACATGATGTAGTTATGTACAAAACTGCCTTTACAACAATAATCTACTCGAAACAAAAGGATCTATAAGGATGAGGAAATAAACAAGCATCAAATAGTTGAAGATATCATCAACATTCAACAGGATCAGATCCATTACCATTGTTAAAACTGTTCAATACACCCTATTTATAGACATCAGGAATAGCTGGAATCTATAATCTTGAATTGTAATTTAGTCAATCAAATCAGTAATTTATTCAAAATTGCAACGTTGATTTTCAGGTTCAAGGGAGATCTAGCTTCTATAGCGATCTAATAAAATTCTAATATTGTTATTTTGGGGACAAAATGACTCAAAGGTCTTATCAGCTGATACCTGTGAAATCTAGATAGATGTCTTTTGTATTAGCATTCCATGTTATGACACATATTGTCTCTAGTGTATAATTTTTGTACTGTATGATGTACTAAGATTGAGTTCAAAACTGTTGTGTATGGTCTACTTGAATTTGAAATGTTTGACTTATATGACTTATTATGATTGTGAAGGAAATAAGAATTTGAAATGCTTAAGTTATATTGATGCCTCACTATATTTATATAATTGTTCTAACGTACCATTTCCTCATAGTATTCATGGATATGTTCTTAACTATTCATGGATATGTTCGGGCATATGCATATGCTATGGGTATGGTATGTTACAATATATGTTGTCCATATAACTACCTTAACCTAAAATTATCATAGCATAACTTAAGTCACTTGTCTCATATGACCAAAATATTGCCTAAAAAAGTAATTGACAAATATTTTCTTTGTTGGGGTCAAGTTGGTTCCGATATGGCGTACTAACTTACTCTAGATCAAAGTTATGAATACCATACCAGGCTCGGTACTGAATTGAGTTTTGGAACGAAACTGTACCTGTACGGGTCGATACCGGGTACCATTTTAGGAAATTTTTTAAATTTATGAAATAGTCCCTAAAATTTTTAAAAATTGCAAAATATTCCATATTGGTATGTTATACATTTGTACTATACACTTTACTAGTTTACTGTTTACATCAACCATACTTTCAAATATCTTAATAATAAATAATAATGACAATTAATATGAAATAACAATAATTTTTAAATATTTTACATATAAATAATAACC
>JANZLH020000157.1:2289795-2300572 GCA_026770325.2 Erythroxylum fimbriatum | reverse complement strand
CTTGCAAAAATGACCTAAACCCTCTCTTCTCACTTGCCAAAAATGACAGCACATGACCTTAAGCCTTCCTCACTTATTTTGAAGCCAAAAACGGCAGCACCTTGATTCCTCCCTCTTAAATTTCGTTGGCCACTTAAAAAAAACCCTAATTAAGTCTTCTTTTTGATTAACTAAGTAACCTAATACCTAACATTACATGGGCTTCTTAGTGGGCTCCCATTTAAGCCTCCTTTCTTTTTCATTTAACTTACCTTACAAACCCTAGCCCACTTATTTAATTTCCCCTTCATTTAAATAACATTCCAAAGGCTAAAAGCCCATTTAATGAACCGAAAGCCTTATAACCATATAAACAACTCCTAATTTATTCCTAACACTATTTTAATGACCTAATTTAATATTTCCTTATTCTTTTAAAATCTCATACCAAAAATTAAAAATCTAATTTAACTAAATTCCTGAAATGAAATAATTATTGCTCTAAATTCTAACTCTCAATTTCTTCAATTAATAATTATTGCACTAAAATCTCAAATTATTCTAACCAATCGGAAATCTCATAAAACCCTAATTTAACCCTAATTGAATACTAACTAAAAGACAATTTAAAATTGCCCAGAATATAAACAAACCTATTTAATAAGGAAAAAGGGAACGGGGTCTAACACAGCTAAACAGTTAACATCAGTTATCACCGAAAATTCTCAACAATTTGGGAAAAGGATGGATGAAGCTATTAAGCATGTGAATGAGGTAAGTAACACGCACCTTGAGGATAAAATATTTGATTTAACCACTCTAGTTCGTCAAATGGCTGTAGGTTAATTGCAATCGGCAAGAGTATGCAAAATATGCTCATTCCATGGACATCCTACAGATATGTGCCCTACATTGCAACAAGCCTCTCTTCAAGAAGGTAATGCAATAGGGGGCTTTCCTGGTCAACCTCAACGAAAGTATGACCCTTATTCTAATTACTACAATCCTGGATAGAGGGATCATCCAAACTTGAGCTATGGAAATTAAGGAGGCCAACACCGATATCAACCTCACAATTTTAATAACCTCAAACTCCTACATATGCTCAACCTCAACCTTCAAATTAAGGTATGTCTTTAGATGAAATTGTTAAAGCACTTTCTAATAATACTCAACAATTTCAACAGGAAACAAAGGTACGCCTTCAAAACTTGGGAAATTAAATCACTCAATTAGCCACCTCGGTAAGTAAATGGGAAGCCCAAGCATTGGGGAAACTACCTTCCCAAACGGTGGTGAATCCTAAGGAGAATGTGAGTGCAATGACTTTAAGAATTGGTAAGGGATTCAATCTGGAACTTCTTTATCAAAGGAGGAAGAAAAGCAAGATGATGGAGAAAAGAAGGAAGAGCTTCCAACTTAAGAATCAACATAGGTAAAAGATGATTCATCTCCATTAATATCAATTAATGCACGTTTGCCTTCTTTTCCTAGCAGGTTGGCTAAACCAAAAGATAATGAATATGAAAGAGAAATCTTAGAAACTTTAAAAAAGGTGGAAATCAATATACCACTTTTGGAAGCCATCAAACAAGTTCCAAAATATGCAAAATTCTTAAAGGAGTTGTGCACAAATAATAGGAAGCTGAAGGACAAGGAGAGAATAATTTTGGGTAAGAATGTATCAGCTGTGATAAATAGGAAATTATTGGAAAAATGCAAAGATCTAGGTATGTTTACACTTACGTGTGTTATTCGTAATAGAAAAATTGATTGTTCCCTGCTAGACTTAGGTGCATCTATTAATGCCATGCCATACTCAATTTATCGAGCTTTAAATCTGAATTCTTTGCAAGAAACTAATGTGATTATCCAACTAGTTGATCATTCGTATGTGCATCGTATTGGAGTTATTGAGGATGTTTTAGTCCAAGTTAATGGTTTGGTATTTCCAGTGGATTTTTACATCTTAAAAATGGATGGAGATAGTGTGGAATATTCAGCTTTGTATATGTTGGGTAGGTTGTTTATGAAGACGACTAAGACGAATGTGGATGAGGGTACTATTTCTGTAGAGTTTGATGGAGAGATAGTCTAGTTCAATATTTTTGAAGCAATGAAATACCCTAATGATCTTCAATCTATCTATCATAAGGATATTATGGATTCATTTGTGCAGGATATGTTTAATAAAGAAAATATTGAAGATGAGTTAGAGTTTAAGGCCAAATCAGAAGTGAACGAGCAAATTGATGAAACTTGTGAAGTTACAAAATCGTTATCAGCAATACAAATAGATTCAAAAACTTTAAATGTTGAACTTACTATAACTCATAAGAAAATCTTACCTTCTATTTTACAGGCTCTGAAGATAGAATTGAAGTTGTTACCTGATTGCCTAAAATATGTCTATTTAGGTGATTGGAAAGCCATTACCTATATCATTTCAAAAAGGTTGATTAAAGAGAAAGAGGAACGAGTAGTAGCACTACTTAAGGAGTACAAAATTGCAATTACACAGAAGTTGGAGAGGAAAAAGCCACATCGACCATAACGACGTTAAACAATTGCGCTTTTCGGGAGGCAATCTAAAATATGATAGTTGTTATTAATTTTGTTTTACTTCTATATAGTTTGCATTTTTTTGAAACATAAATTTATTGGCCTAAGGGAAAAAGGGGTCTTAAAATTTCAAACTACTAAATCTCATACGACGAGATCTTGCCTTATGTAATTTAGTGTTATGAAGTGAAGACCTTAAAATTTCAGACTACTAAATCTCAAAAGGTGAGATCTTGCCTTATCTAATTTAGTATTATAGAGTGAAGACCTTAAAATTCTATACTACTAAATCACATAAGATGAGATCTTGCCTTATGCAATTTAGTGTTATGGAATTCCAGATTACTAAATCTCACAAGGCGTGATCTTACCTTATGTGATTTAGTGTTATAAAAAAACTTTAATTTATTTTAATCTCCCATTTAATTAGTTAATTTTTCTTTATTGCAATGTTTTTTACAATTTTTATTTTTATTTTTAATGCATTATTATTTTTTAAAAGGAACACTATAACCCTAATCTATTTGTTTCTCCTTTGGCTGACCAACAAGAAGAACAACACGCAACCGCCCACCTCGTACAACTCTCCACCAACCTGCACAATTAATAACTTCTCACCCACACGACAAACTTAAACAAGTAGTTCGACAATAGTCACACCTCCATAGAACATTTCCTTTCTGATGTTCACACCTCTGGGGAGTCCCCTATTATTTATTTTCTTTGATTATTTTTGATGAGTTGTGAGTATCTTATGCATACATTAGGGACAAATAATGAGTTGTGAGTATCTTATGCATACATTAGGGACATCGTATGATTTAGGTGTGAGGAATTGAATGTTTATATTATGATGAACGATGTGATTTGTGCTTGGGCTCATGATATATTGATTCATATATTAATTATTTCTCATGATAACTTCATAATTTTCTGATTGTTGTTTATGAATAATTATTAAGTTAGGATACATTTTTGGTTTAAGATCTAATGCACTAGAGAGACAAGCATGATTGGTGTTTTCATTAAATTGTTTCAAGTATCTCATTGATTTTATTGAATGAAAGTGTGCAAGACTTGATACATTTTTGAAACCTACGTGAGCTTTGAGCTTAAGAGCATTCATCACATATATGCTCATACATATCTTTTTGTTGTGTGTTATCAAACATAGCTTGTTTATGCTAGAATTTGCTTTTGAATATATGTCGAGACCACATTTTTGATGAATTTGTGTATAAAGATGATGAGGGCATTTAGGATATCCATTTTTAACCTAAACAAGCCTACCTTACTTTTTATCCTTAGAAAACCAATTTGAGCCTTACCTTTTTTAATTTCATAATAACCTTGTTACAAGCCAATTTACCCTTTTTGTTGTTGATATCCTTACTGATTTTGAATCCTTAAATTGAAGGAATTGTATCAATTTATTTGCATAGGATTTTGACCATTTCTGTGAAAAATAAATTAGATGATTCAAGTTGTATTGTTTTGATTTTTATAAAATAGGGGAGAAGAAACAAAAAAATCCTCTTGATATTTTTGTTCAAAAGAAAGAAAGAAAGAAAAAAAACAAAAAAAGAAAAAAAAGAAAGGAAAAAGTGATTAAAAGAGACGTTATTTGAATCCAATGAATTTTGACTTAAGTTGAAACTTGTGTAGACAAGCTTGTATGGTTCCCTTTAATTTATTTAACCAAAAAGATTCTTTTTGTCATACCTTACCTAAGCCACGTTACAATCCTTATAAAGTCCCTCTGATTTTTGCATTAAGTTCGTTTTGTTCAGTGGTGGAGATATGATTCTTGAGCAAGCTTATGGAATACTTGCTATCTTTTGATTTGAGAGTTTAATGAACCCTAAACACTTTGAGCGTATAGAGTGAAATCCTTGTGAGGGTGTCAAGTCTTATTCGTTTGATTTTGATGGAATTGATGAGATACTAGGTTTTAACAATGTGTCTTATGAGTGCTTATTATCTTGATTGTTATTTTATCTTAACCCTTAAATGTGAATTAGCTTTCGGATATTTTTAGATGACATGAAAGGAGATGAGAGGTTGTTGTGAACAAGATTAATGTATTGAATTGATGTATAATTGAGGACAAGCATGAGTCCGGTGTGGGGGAATTTGATAAGACGTTGTCTTGCTATATTATTTAATATTATCTTCTTTGTTTTAGATTTATTTTGATGCTTAAATATGAAAATTAATATTTGTTTTGTTTTGGGAGATGAAAAGTAGAGATTGCGTCAAATCGAGACTCTACTGATGTAATCTTGGTGAGGGTGTCGAGTCTTATTCATTTGATTTTGATGGAATTGATGAGATGCTATGTTTTAACAATGTGTCCTATGAATGCTTATTATCTTGATTGTTATTTTACCTTAACCCTTAAATGTGAATTAGCTTTCGGATATTTTTAGATGACATGAAAGGAGATGAGAGGTTATTGTAAAGAAGATTAATGTATTGAATTGATGTATATTTGAGGACAAGCATGAGTCCAGTGTGGGGGAATTTGATCAGACGTTATCTTACTATATTATTTCATATTATCTTCTTTGTTTTAGGTTTATTTTGGTGCTTAAATATGAAAATTAATATTTATTTTGTTTTGGGAGATGAAAAGTAGAGATTGCATCAAATCGAGACTCTACTGATGATAATCACAAATTTTGGATGAAGTAAAGAGATTATTACGATGGATAAGGATGATCACTTGAAGAGTTAGAGTTTAATTGGGAAAATTCCTTCTATCCTTATCATATAGAAGATTTAATTTGTTTAGATTGACATCTTTACAAATTAGAATTAGATTAGGATTAGATTAGAAAATCATATAAAAGGGACGTTTCTCACAACAGAAAAAGGGTACTCTTTTCTTACAATTTTCGCAATTCTTAATCTTTCTTCTATTTTTCTTATTGAAGAAAAAGCCATGTGTGGTTAAACTCAATCGTTCTGATTCAAGGGGATTTGATATTCTAGTTTTAACCTTGTGAGGTTTTGTGTTATTACTTTTTATTCACATTTTAATTCAAGTATTTCTTATTTAGAGTTCTCATATTTCATGAATGATTATTGGTTAGTCTGACAATTTAATTTAATATTGATTAGTCTATCGCTATCTAGGAATTCAATGATTCGTAATTGTCATGAAGGATTTGTACAAGTAGCAAATAGGTTATTTAAGAAATTGCATATTTAACTTATGATAAATAAGAAAACTAAGTTGAATAATTGCAACTATCTCGATTATTTAATTTAAGGTTAGTCTTTTTTACTAAACTTATTGCTATCATTTATTTGATACAGAATGCTATTACACCCAGTCAATGGACGATAAGTTTTAGTTTGGATACTGGATTTGAACCAATTAATTTAGGAAAATTTAAGACTTATTATGGCTATCCTAACATATTTCGGACTAACTGCTTGAATCACGAAAATATTCTTTTTAGACTAATGATCAGTGTTACAATTAGATAAGATCTTTCCCTTGAATTGGAGTTTGGTAATCTTGAGTTTCTCACTTTTATATTCAGTTGATTTAATTTGATTTCTATTAATTTTAATTAATCCAAAACCCCCTTGAATTTTATTACTTGAAATTAAGATAATATTGTTTAGTTCTCTAAGTATTCGACTTGGTTTCACCACTATTACAAAAAGTTTGGAGAATCAGAATTATTTTGAGGGCTTTGACAACCCGACCAATGGGTATGTACAATTTGATATTCTTGATGCCCACCAATCAATTGAAATTAATTCAGCTGATTGTGATAGTTTTATTAGTAGTGATGAACATCGAAGTGGTGAAAAAACCGTAGAACCATTGTGAAGACTAAGTACAAATATTAGGCATAATTTAACTAATATGGCACCATATTAGAGATTGGAGTTGGAGTTTGGAAATGCAAAAGAATTTAAAAATGTTATATATTATGCATTATAAATATGATACAATGTTAGGTTGAAGAAGAGTGCAAGCCATCGGATCATAGTTGGGTGTATTGAGGGATGCCCATGGAAGTAGTATGTTGGTTATGAAAAGAACAAACAGTATTTTAAAGCAAAGATATATAATCCTCATTATAGTTGTTTCACTACCAACAAACCTAAATTAGTTTCAACTAAGTTCCTTATGAGACATTTTAGGGGTAGAATTCTTAATAAGTCTAGTATCTCAACGACAAAGATTGTAGAAGGGTGTAGAGAGAAACTTAATATATTTGTTAAGTAAGTATAAAGTAGAAAAAAGGAGACTAAGAAAATAGATGGCAATTGTTTTTTTGAATGAATATGCCATGCTACAAATATATGTATATGAGTTGTAGATTAGTAATGCTGGTTCAATAGCGGAGTTACAATAGGTAAAGAATAAAGATACTTCTTTGTTACAGGTATAAAAAATTATATTTATTCATATAAACAAACAACTACAGTAAGGTTATACATTTTATTTATACTTCTTTATCTCTTTTTTATGGTTCAAAAGGTTATACATTTTTTTTGATGTCATAAAAAGATGATGGAGGCATTTGAGTCCAAATTCTGGTATTGATGGTTGCTTTTCGAAGATAGAACTTCAAAGTTAGTTATTAAGTGCAATGGTAAGGGATGGTGATAAAGGGATGTATTCATTGAATTGGGTTGTTATGGAGGTAGAAACACTAATTCATGGAGATTGTTTATAAATCTATAGGCTTGTAACTTGGAATTGGATAATAGTGAAGGACTTGTAATTATATTTGATATGCAAAAAGTATCTTATGCTTCATATATTTATAATTAATTAGAATACAACTTCTTTTATATTAACTAAAATTTTTCTATTGTTTTAAGGATTGGTTAGACTTGTAGAAGAGACATTTACTAAATGCCACTAATTGTATGTGAGCTAGACACATATTATGCAATTCACATATGAACTAAAAGGGAAAATATTTGTAGAAGCAGTTTTGAAATTATGCATAGCAAACATACGTAGAAGATTTCAACAAGTAGCTTAATAAGACTAAATCAAATAAAACTTGTATGTGCTTCAACATTGGTTGAATATCTTAAGGAGAGGTAAGCAAGATGTTACCAGTCTTTTAAATTGAAATGCCCAGTTGCTGACAACAATATGAGCAAAACCTTTAATCGATGGATCTTACCAACAAGAGATAGGCAAATTATTAGTATGCTTGAAGCAACTAGAACCATGGTGCTAAAGAGACATGCATATATGAGAGAATTTTTATATACTTGGAAGCTAGATGTTGCATCGACCATTATAAAGAAATTGGAGAAGAAAAAAAATGTAATGCAATGGGGAATAGTTTGGAATGGAAATGGGGCATATGAAATGTCAAAGAGTAATGGCAAATATACTATAAAGATTAGTTGACTCTAATCATGTAGTTCTCGAGTATGGAATTTATATGGATACCTTTACAAATAATGCGATAAGTGCTATTCACCATTCCAAACAAAATGTCAAGACATTTGTAGATGGTTGCTATAAGAAGGCTTAATTGCTCAATTTATATAAGCATATGTTACATCCTATTACTATTAGGGGTGCATTTTTTGGGTCTATGATTAATGCAGAGGAGATACACTCACCACTTAAAAGAATCATACCAGGGAGACCAAAAATAACTAAATAAAAAGGTCCAAATAAGCTTAAATGTTAAAAATCCAAATAAATTATCTCAGAAGAGACATGTTTCAAAATGTAAGAAATGTAACAATTCTGGCCATAACTCCAGAAAATGTAAAAACCTTATTTGATTGCAAACCTTCCATTACTTAACGTGCTTTGCTTCATATATCAAACTCACATTGTTACTTCTATAATATTTATTAGGTCTTCTCCAAGGTATCTTTACAGGTATATAGCCATTCAATTTTTTTATATATTTATCTTAGTTTTAATAATTGATGATTTTGTTACATTTTATTAATATAGGTTATTATTGCAAACATATTTGAAGATATTATTGTACCAAGTCAATAAAGCAATATTGTGAGTTTAATACATGATTATCCATTACATTATTAATAATTAATTCAAATGAATATTGTGAATGATAGTGTGTTTCTAGGTTGGTAACTCTTTACATAGTAGTGAATTCAAGCTATCATTTAAGCTAAGAGGTTTAAGGTTCAAAGGATAATCTAACATCACTTTTCAACAGTTACAAGCTGAACAAAAAAGGAGGAGACCATCATTGACTCAACTTCTACACGAACAACTGTCTTAGTCAAGTGCAAATGAGGAAGGTAATGTGACATAGAATCAACCACATTAAAGTTGTCATATGTATTGGCAATAAGTTTTTGATGGATGTATTGTTTGCATAATACTATATGAATGGATAAATGGATGGATGGATGTTGTTGGTACTTTCTTTTTACTTAGATTGGCATGTATATATATCTGCCACTTTTGAATATGAATTCCAGCAATCATAAATATAATTTTCACTTTTGTATATGAATTCCAAATTTATATCTAATAGTGATGTGTTTTCCATTATTAGTTAATGAATTCCAAATATATTACTGCTGTGAATTAGAAAATATTCCAAGTGTCAATAGAAGTTCTATTGCAAACAATGAGAAATAAAAGAGAACAATTATATTTAATATGCTATATTATAGGTGTTAATAGAAGCTTTAATGCATAATCATATTATTACATTTATTATAATTCAAGTTTAGAAAAAAATATTGCAATTCAGTTTCATTTTCCCACAATATTTTTGAAAATAACACTAACCATAAGCACAACAAACCCTATTATAATAATTATTAAAATAAATTTCAGCTTATTTTTCTCTTTTTTCAATAAACTAATGCCTTACTTCATGAGTTTTATTTGCTTATCAATTTCCATGGTTATACTTGTTTCAACCGTGGTTGCTTGGGTCTCTTTCTTTAATATATTTACTTCTTTCTTTAATTTATACATCACTTTAATAGCCCTATCAGTAAATTTGTCATTGTGCTACTTGAAAAAAAAATCATATCTTGTAACCTAAAATAAAATCAATTAATAAAATAAACATTATACATATCATCATTCTTAACTTATTAAAAAAATCAAAACTTGATATTTTTTTGGTATTCGTAAAATCTCCTTCTTAGGTTATAATCACTCGTTGAATCTCTTAGCATGACTTTTAACCAACAATATCAAACTACATTACTATCATTTGAATTTAGTATTATATTAGTAGAATCAGGGACGGATCCAGAAATTTTTTTGAGTGGGGGCAAAATATTTAAAGTACTCTTATATTACTGAAAAAGATACAAATATTTGTATATTTGATACAAAAAAATTACATCATTGTCTTGAGCTTCTTACATATAACCTATTACAATCATTCCCTACGAGTCCTCATATTTTGATATCGTTGTAAAATTTTCTCATTGTCAATACTATTGAAGATATCTTTCTAAATATATGTGATCAAACAGTCATTCATCCAAGAATCTCCCATTTGATTGCGCAAGCAAATTTTCACTATCTTCATTGCAGAAAATGCTCTTTCCACCGATGCAGTAGCAATAGGCAAAAACAAAGCTAATCTCACAAGTAAAAACACCAAAGGGTACACAACATCCTTTTTTGTTTCAATTAGCTTCTTGGCAAGATCACTAATCCCATTTAATATCGAAAATTAATCATCAGATTGCATATCAACAATATAATTGTCAAGTTGATCACCAAGAGTAATAAGCTCAACTTTAGAAAAATCAGAAGGATAAAATTCAGCAAGTTGAATCAATTTTTGCTTATCAAAAGCATAAAAAGTCACTTGGATTCAAGCATGCCACACAAATAAGCAACAAGGTATTTACCTCATTGAAGCGATTGTTGAGCTCTTAAAGTTGCATATCAACCACAGTGTAAAATAATTCCACTTGATAATGATGCAAATTCGTCATTTTTTGTGCATTTCACCTTGACCATCCCTAATGTACAAAATTTTCATCCATATTTGGAATGGAAATATCATGGTTATCACAAAATGAAGATGTTTCATCAAATAAGGTATGCCACCCATCATCCCTCATCATTTGTAGTCGTTGTTTGGAAACTTTAATTAAAGAAATTGCATTGATAATGTCTTGATCCTTCCTTTGCAACGCTTGAGATAATTCATTTGTGATGACCAAGATTTTTTTCATCAAATGCAAGCTAAACACAAATTCATAAGATTGGATAGAATCA
>JANZLH020000157.1:2273022-2286885 GCA_026770325.2 Erythroxylum fimbriatum | reverse complement strand
TATATTTTAATTAGTTATATTTTAATTAATTGTAATAAGCATACCCTTACATAACAATGATACCCATTCCTCTAGATTAGGAGAGGAATGGGGTATTACCCAAAAATGGGTAATCAAAATAATAACTCTATAATCATAATCCCTTACCAAACTCAATCTTTCATTCCATACCCATTTCTTTTTTTTCATACCCACCAAACAAGCACACCCTAAGTTATAAAACACACCCAATTATTTGAAAAAGTCAATTTAAGAGTCAGAAATGTCGGGTAGATCTGGCGTGGAAGAGGAGAGGAGATCCGAGAGTGGCTGAGGCTGCAGAGGCGTCGGTGGTCGTGGCAAGTAGTGGGTGTCGATGTGTGAAAGAGAATAAAATATTGGGAGAAATGATATGGGGCATTGGTGGTGGCGGTGGGTGGCTTGGGTGTGTGTTGGTGCTCGGTGGTGGTGGTGGTGGTCGGTGGGTGGTGGTGGACGTCAATGGTTGGTCGGTCGAGAGAGATAGTGACAGTTGAGAGAAAAAAGTCGGGTGTGGGAGTGAGGTAGAGGAGGAGGAGGACAACAACGAGACGAGTGTCGGTGTGGCAATCGTTGGGGTTGGCAGTGGCGGTGACGGTGAAGAGTAGAAGAAGAGAGCTGCGGCGTGAGTGAGAGTGTGAGTGAGGAGATGAGATGAGAGATAGGCTAGAGAAGAGAATAATGCGTCCGTTTTAGGAATTTAGGGTTTAAATTTTTATTTTTTTGCAGATATACCCCCAGAGTTTTAAAAATTCCTATTATCGATCGGTATAGTACAAAATAGTTTGGTACGAACCGATATTTAAATTTGGTATACATGACCTCCTATTTTGTACCGTTCTCTTACCGGTATGGTACGAGACGCAAAACCCTGCATTTGAGTACTTAAAATTGAACTATCTTAAAGTCCTTAAAATGAACGAAATTACTTGTAACTAATGAAGTTGAAAAGACCAACAACACAGCTACTCTAACTACAATATTGATCCAAGTTCTGATTGAGAATCAGCTGAATACACAACTACTGATTAGATGATTAACGTCAATTCAAAATCTCCAAATCAACAAAAAAAATGAGTACAATAGTCTCGTTACCAGATGGTACCATTTTCTTCTGCTGTAGTCAAGCAGGGCCGTCAAAATCAACATCTTAGTAACGATGAATGATCTGGGAGCACTTATTCTTGATCCAACGAATGCCATTCTTCAAAGAAGCCTTGACCCTACCTTCCACACCGTACACCTTATATTTCGCAACTCTCCTCTTTCTCTGCATCTCCGGATCGCTAAAACCCCAGGGCTTTGACACGCTCTGTCTCGGCCGATTAGCCCTAGTTGCAGACGCCAGATCCGGCGACGCCGGCCGAGACGAGTAGATCTGGTTGTTATTCCCAAAGCTCCTCCCGCTCACGATCTCAGGTCTCCTCCCAACTCCGTAAGGCTTTTGACCCGACCCGTAGCGCTCCATCTTCGGTAAAAGAATCGTTCGCGCTTTAAGAAACTTCTGGTTTCATAGAAGTAAAGGGTATAGAAGGAAGCGAATAACAGGGGATGCGTGACTGACTTTTTAAGTTTTGATCTCTGTGCTCGAGGAAAATGTATTAAAAAAAGAAATTTTCAGAAAAAGGTAACAGAATAAATTAGAGAAAAAAAAAGGGGCCTTTTCAGTAGCTAGATTCTCGTAGCTGGAAGGAACTCGAGGTTTATGTTCTTTTGGGCACTGAACAGCCTTGACGTTCCTCTGGATTTATGGTTCTTTACAAAAAGGGACAAAACACGATCAAAGGTGTCTTGTCTCCCTCAACTCATTTAGGATTGTTCAGCTACCAAACATGTCTGACCGGTATGAAATTTTTTGTTGAGTAATAGTTTGGAATCCATTTTGAGGCTCGCATCCCAATTTTGATACATACAGATGCAGCATTTCAAAACTTCCCCCTGTAAGGATTTGTTTCCTTTCAAGTTCATCGTTTATTCTATTGCCCTCAAACATTGTCTTCGATTATCCCTACAACTACCAGAAAATAAATCTTGGATTTGGACAAAACATTATTCATGACAAATGTTTGCGGATACCAGCTCGAAATCTAATCCGTCATTGATCAGGCAACGCCTGTAACACCTGCTATATCCCGCAGTTGTCTTGTAAGTGTACATACATGAAACATCAGCTGATTCAAAACCCTCCGTTATCATAGAATCAGGCATGCAAATTGGACGTGAACAAAGGGTTCAACACCATGAAATTTATGATCAGGATGGAGTTCAACAGAAAAAACAGAGTTATATTTCAAACAAAACTGTCGTAAGACAGTTCGGCTAAACGTAGCCAGAGGGAGTAAGTTTAAGTCGGAGATCAACACCTACATCTTGCTCCGACAAAATCTTAATAGACAATCCAACAGAAGATGTGATGGTGGGAACGTGTAACGGCTGTGGAATACAGATTTGCCGAGAAGGGCACGAGGTTATCAACAATGGTCTTGATCGGTAACGAATTGCTTGTGGCATAAGTTTGGCAACAGCTGCACTATTGTGGATAAACCCTCTTGGACTTGAAGGAGGAGTTGTTTTCACCGCCTGCGAGCTTAGTACAGGCGCCGCTGCCATGAACCGCTGATCATCGTGGTACAGTGCACGTCTTGCTCTTTGGCGCTCTCTCTTGTGTGCATTTTGGTGGCCTCCTAGTGCTTGTGAATTAGTAAAGGCCCTGCGACAAAAATCGCACTCGAATTTTCTGTTGTCGTCCAAGTTCACTGTTTTAGTTAGGATTTCGTCGTGTTTAGTCAAGGGAAAACCAAACAGCTTCACTTGTGAGGTAGACCTATTGTCAGATAGCTGGATTGAGGATCTGCTCTTTGCCATTTCCGTCGGAGAAGAACTTATCTTGTTCAATTTGTGTGCTAATGCCTCTATTTATAGGGAACTGGTAAATTGGTACTGAGGACAAGATGAGAAAACTCTGCCTTTTGGTATCTCGTTAATAAAAGTTTAGGTGTATATAATATCTTGTAAGGGAACAAGATACGATCATAAATTTGATAAATTAAATTAACCTTATGTTGGGAGATCAGAGCTAGATTTGATTTGTGTGCAATACCAATATTTTAAAAATTGGACCGGACATCGAATCGGTTGAAAGAAAGGTTTAAGGTTTAGAGGTTCAACCGGTAGTAAACCGTTATAAAACCAATATATGATAAATAAGAAGTAAAACTTATAAGAATAAGTAAAATAAAATATTTTATTGAAATAAAAATACACAAATATTTATTGTGTTTTAACCTAAAAAAGTATTAGAAAATAATTGTGTATACTATTGTCAGGGAAAAAGTAGATAACTTAAATAATTCTCATTATCAGTTGCAATAAAGAAGACGAGCAGCAGCAGAATAGATACGTAAAAGACCAACAGATGTTACTCACTTATTAAACTTCGCTCCAACAATTGCTCCACTTTACATAGCCTAACTGAAATATTGTTAGTTTTCAATTTTGGTGTTTTAGATCGACAAATTGAATAGTTGAAAGAGTTTATATAACTCAACTATCAAAACCAGAAATTGATACGAAGTAGAGTTCTAAATATTACAGAAATTGATATGAAATAGAGTTCTAAACGTTACAGAAATTCATATGAAATAGAGTTCTAAATGTTATAAAAATTCATATGAAATAGAGTTCTAAATGTTATAAAACTTATCACTGCCAGAAATTGATATGAAATAGAGTTCTAAATATTACATAAATTGATATGAAATAGAGTTCTAAATATTACAAAAATTGATATGAAATAGAGTTTTAAATATTACAAAAATTATCACTACCAGAAATTGATATGAAATAGAGTTCTAAATATTACATAAATTGATATGAATTAGAGTTCTAAATGTTACAAAAATTGATATAAAATAGAGTTCTAAATGTTACAAAAATTGAAACCTTCTGAAAATCTGTAGTTCTGTACAGTGACAGACCGGTTGGATCGGTTTGACAAAAAACCAGACGGATGATTCAAATTATTTACTTCCAATTTCAATGGAATTTGTCGTTGATGAAGAAATCACTCAAAACTAACAAAGTTTCCTGTCATCTCTTCTACGGATAACTAGGGAAGTTTTGCGTGTAAGTTATATTTGTCGGTTCTTTTAACGTTGGATAAAATAATGAAGTTCATGAGTAGTAGATGATTCGCTGATAATGTTCAAATATTTTTTTTCCTTTACTCTGTATTTTATTCCGTGATCATTAATTTTCCTCCTCTTTAAAACCCAACTTGGACAATACGAATATGTGAATGGGAAAAAGGCAATTCCAAGATTTTCTCGGAAACTTCAAATATTTCCATTTATTTTAAGGATCAGAATTTACGCACAAATAAAATATTTGGATTTCTCAAAATGAATTTTCGATAATAGCTTTATCTAGAAAAGATGTACGTTGGGCTACAAAATATGCTTTTGAGAAATAAGCTTTCAAAGTTAAAAGTGAATAAAGACACGATAGACCGAGTTTGTTGCGTATTACTAACACAAGCTGGTCTGTAAAGGTACCTCCATCGAAATCCAACTTTCCATTACAAAATTCAATTTTCCAAATTTCCTTTAATTTTTTATATTTTTAACAAAGAAACTAATTAATTAAACTCTAGTAATTATTTCATACAAATTGCTTTTTTTTTTCAATTCGCTTAATCGTTATATTTATCTCTTTTAATAATTTCTTATTAAACAATTTTTATTTCTAGCATATCAAAGAGAACATATTCAACATGTATACATACATTAAGTTATCCAATTATGTAGCGTTTTTATTTTGGCAGGTGAGAACGACAACGACGACGATTTAACACATGAGAAGTCCAATTTTCCAAAGAATACATCTGAATATTTGTATCTTATAAATAATTTATGGTATAAGGTATTCAGATGTATTTAACACATAAGATCAACTACAGGAATCTAGGTGACTTAATCCAAAAATATCATTGCCCGGAAGGTTTTTACAAGGTTTTAAAAATCGGACTGAACTGTTTGATCCGACAAAAAAACTTTGAACCGGTTGGTTTTTATACACAGGAGTTATTAGGTGAAAGCGAACTAAACCACTAATCGATTCAAGCTTTCTCTGGTTGGACCAGATGGTCCGGTCCGATTTTTAAAATCTTGTGCTATACAATAAATATGAAATTTTTTGTATCATTTTTAAAAGTCAACATCACTTAAAATTCATACTTTATTTCGAAGTTTGATTCTTTTCTTGTCATTTCTTTAACCATTTCTAAAATTGCCTCATCTTAATTACCATAGGCACTCAAGTCCTTAACCTCGAACAGTATCTACAAAATGTGTTGAGAGAACTATATAACTATTGGAGAGAAGGTTAGGCAAGAAATGATTGTTTCTTTGGAACTTAAGCCTATTTATAATAAGTTTTGGAAATTTTAGTAATTTAATTAAAATAAAATTATATTTCAATTAAGCTTTAATTAAAAACTAATTGTGCCCAAATAAAATCTAATACCTCATATTGATACTTATTTATTAAATATCTCATAAACTTTATAATTAAGTTTCTCAAACTTTATAATCAATTTTAACTTGAATAAAACACCTTCTCTTTTAAACTCATTCTTTGTGTGTGACCTATATTAAACTTCTTTAATTTATCTTTAGTTCTCTAATTAAATAATGTATATTTATAGATCAAGATTGACATCTGATAATGTATCATGATCACCCAAAAGAATGTCAAAGTGGTTTTGAATAACCTTTATGGGTATAATTTTTCATATAATTTAATCATTTTATCATACAATGTTTCGATTAGACATAAAGCATAGAAATAATGTCCACTCTATTTGATTCTAATCATATTAGTTCTCCACCATTAGTAATTGATTCAATTAATAACATTTGAAAACTATCTTCAATTGTCATTCCAGCTCAGGCAAAGATTTGCCGAATCAATAGTAAATGAGAATAGTGAAACATTCTCTTTAATCACTTTAGGATGATGAATCCTATTATAATCATTCAACTATATTTATATAGTTTATGCTATATTCAATGACTACCGATTTATCTACTCTTTACTAGAATAGGTCAAATGGTCACTTATACGATCATCATAATGAGAATTTTTATAGGCATACAAGTAATGTTCTTAATAGATTTATCATATAGGGTTAGTTTAGTGAACTTGTTTTCTAACAAGTACCAAATCATTTATTTAAGTATCTTCATACTTTAGTATATTAGATTGACTACTTATTTTATAAGGAAAAACATAACATGTGCTAGTTCTTTACATTTTATTAATGTCCAATCTTAATAGAATAATGGCTAAGAACAATTGCGAGATAATTCATAATGCAATATGAATCTCATAATTATGGTATTTTTGTAATGTCATTTGCAACATAAATTTGCCCTATAGACTTTATCAAATACATCTGAATATTTATAAGATACAAAATATCTATAAATAATTATGTAATTAAACTACAACCAACCAACTAGTTGTCGGACATAAACTAATACCTTATATACCATAAATTATTTTTTGATGTATTAATAAAGATCGTTAAACTAATAGATATATAATCTTATTTTATTTTGTTCCCACTCAATGTTACATCTTCAAATACTTAAAAGATAATTTATAAAATCTCTCTAACCATTTGATCTTCTTAATATATAGAATAAGAATGACATATAAATAGAAATAACAAAAATATAAAATATTTTTAATGAGGTTCAGTTAATTAGGTGCACTTATGTTTTAAGGAGTTAAAAGTGGCTAATTCTCTATTGAATTACTTTGATGGAGATTACACATCTTTTATATAAAAACTAGGTTTATATAATTATATAAATTCTAATCGATACAATCTTATACAACTTATCGCCTTACTAAACTTAACTTAATTTAGACATGATTCTCATAAGTCTTAAAATCCTTTCAGAATTTGAATTCCATTAAAAATGTATTTTTGTATAAGATTGTCTATTGTAAACATCATGTCCCAAGCTGTGTATCTCATTATTTCTTTTCAAAACATGGACAAAGGTATTGACACACAAGTGCCCTAAGTCGTGGATCTTACTGCTTCTCTATGTACATAGACACGGGCTCCAATATGCTCATGTTCCAAATTGTGTCCTCTTTGAAAATTTCTTAACCATGCTAACATACTCTTGTTCTAGCCCATATCATCACTTTTTTTTCCAGAGTAGAACACCCTTTGACACACTATCATATTTACCTAAAAACTTCCAAGAAGTGCTCATTCTTTTTGAAACTTCAAGATTGTATACTTGTATATATGAGTCATACACAACAATCTCTACCTTAATAAATATACCATTGTTTTAACCTCTTCTAACAATTCAAGACATTAATCAAGTTCGAGCAATTTTGAAAATTTTCCTGGTAATTGACTTTGTGAACATGTCAGCTACATCATCAGTAGTGTGAAACTTCTTTAACAAGATCTCTCTATATACAGCCAATTCCATGATCTTATGAAGCCTCACATCTACATGCTTAGTCTCTGTTTGATACATGTAATTCTTTGTCAAATGCACGACAATTTGACTATTATAGTGTATTCAAACTCCCACTTTAATTTATGCTCACTTCCTTCACTATGCTATTAAGTCATAATGCTTCCTTAGTAGCCTCAACCACTGCCATGTACTTTACTTGAATTATAAAAAATGTATCCATAGACTCTAATGTTAATTTCTAACAAATAGGCCCTTTTACAAGAGTAAAAGCATACTATAAGACTTTCTATTATCTAAATCTCAAGTATAGTCTGAATTTATATATTCTATAACCAAAGGATCACCTTACTGATTGCTAAACACATTCTCATGATTTAATACAACTCTTAAGTACATAAACATCCACTTGTTGCTTCTTAATGACATATTTCATATTTCAACATGTACTTACTAAATTGACAGCTTGTTACAAATAATTGCATACATTAAATATCCACCTGTTCTAGCGTATGGAACCAAAAGACATATCATTAACCTTTACATCTATTCTGAGGCACTAGTTTGGGAAATGTTTAAATTGATTTGCCAATGAAGTACTCAGATTTACAGTTTTCACATGTTTAACCTTGTTTATTTCAAATTTGTCTGATACCTTCACAATGTAGTTGGAATGACATAAGCAAAAGTTTCTAAAGCTCATATCCCTTTAAGTATCCATTTCTAGTATTTTTTAAGTAGTACTAAAATCTTTCATCTTAATTTTTCTTCCAACAAGGCCTTTAGTTCAATCATACTCTTTACAATAATTAATATATCATCAATATGTAATAATATAAAAATAAGTGATCCATCATCAAGGCTTTTAATGTATACACAAGAATCATATTCACAACTCATATAGCCAATTCGGATCATATATGAGTCAAATATTTATATGGAGATTAATTCAAGTAATAAAGTGAATTTTTTCAATCTACATATTAGATACTCCTTTCCAGGTTAACCAAATCGTTAATGTTACTTTATGTAAACTTGTTCCTTTAAGTTACCATAAAGAAAAATTGCATTATTTCCATCAACTCTAAGTGCATTCTAAACTAGCTATCGACGCCATCAAAGTCCTAGAAGGATGGAGAACCATCAGGGAAAATATTTCATTATAATCAATCCTCTAACGTTATACGTATTTGTTCACTATTAGTCAAGTTTTGAACGTTTTTCTTTCTTGTGTAATAAATCCACCTCCTCCACTATTGCTTTCATCCATCTATCTTTCTCCTAATTGTTCATAACCTCCTAAAAAATAGTTAGATCCTTATTGCTTATAATGAGTGTGAATGATATTGAGTCTTTTCAACTATATCTATTTGGTGGCATAATTAGGAATGATATTTTTGGCTCAATGCAACCCAATATAGCCTAAACACCTGCACGAAAAGAATATCATTTTAGTAACAGTCTGAGTACACTCAAACCACATGTCCTGAGTCATGCTTGGCTTTAAGTTAAGCTTGGGATACATGTAATAAGAGTTAAGTTAAGCCTGGCCAGAGATAAGCTTGATCCATTACCATCCCCATGATTAATGGTACGCCTTATTTTATCAGTGACTATAATATGTTGATGCTCTTCTCTTGACATTGTTCTTAAACCAGAATTTTTATCCTTTTTTAAGACTACTTCAAGTTGATCTAGTTCCATTTGTACCACATTATGTTAATCCTAACATATCCTTTCCATATAATTTCCTTAATCAATGTTACATCCCTACTTACTACCATCTATAGTGTTGGGTCCTAACAATTGTATCCCTTTAAACACTTTGGCCAAAAGTATATTTTGAACCTTAACGTTTATGTCAAAATACAACTTTAATCCTAAAATTTGAAGCTTTCAATTTGGGTCCTAACGTTTACAAAATGTTCAGAATAGACCCTAAGTAGATGAAAATTTCAATAGAGTTAAATATTTGTGAGTTAAATATCATGTCAGTAATGACGTGACATTATTTATTTTTTACCAATTCAAAAGTGAGCTCCTCTGCCATGTGGCAGAGTAGGACCTATTATATAAAATTATAAGAATTTATTTACATTAATTTATATTAGTACTAAATTAAGGAATTCACTAACTAGGAATTCAATTCTTTTGCAAGTGTCCTTGTTGCAAGAATCACATGCATTCTCATATATGCGTATCAACTAAGTTGAGTTCCTAAAACCTACTCCTTTTGTCTTATAATGAGGATCAATCTCTTGATTTCTATTACTACCCCATTATTTAGGTGAAAATTTTATGGGCTTTATATGAAACTCATATTTTTTCTCTATCTATTAATGAAAAAAAATAAACAATCAATACAAGATATCATACCATAAATGTTCATTGAAAATTGAAGCTAAGGTTAAGCTTTATCGGTTCAGGGATGAGAAAAATCTATAAGGATAGGAGATGCACAAGTAATGGAGCTCAACCTAAAAGGAAAAACATAGTTTGTAGCCTTACCTTCAGTTACCCTCCATAAAGATTTCTGCTTTAGAATTACTTCAGCTTCTTAACATCATTCCAACTTATCCACTTGGTCGAACAAAGAAAATTCACAAGGAATAGAAGGTGTGAGGCATCTTAGTGTTGTGATGACTCGCATGATATTAGTCTAAATAGAAAAAGACTTATTAAAACCATCAATATTTGTGATGAAAGACCCAAAGGAAGTCAATAACTCTGGGCTAGATACAAAATAGTTGGCCCATTATCTTTAGTATCTGTTTTACTTTCTTTGTCCTTTTTCCTTTTCACCACTGTCTGACATTGTATATAACATTTGGTTAGGTGGTCTTTGTACAGCTAGCTGATACGGTAGTTAGAATTTCCCTTGATTCTAGGAAACCCAACAATAGAAAAGGGCTATGGGGTGTATAAATAATTATCTGAAAGTCCAATACAAATATGAAAGATTTCTCTTTCTTCACCTATGTCTATTCTCTGCTCTATATTTTTACATGGTATCAGAGCTTACTTTGATTCCTCTACCCTAGTCTACAGTATCCAATACAATGGATAACAGTGGATCTAGCACCACAAACATACCGACATCAAATGAATATGAACCTTATTCTGTCACTAACACTGAAAACGCAGGAGCTGTGCTTGTCACCCCTCCCTTCATCGACAATAATTATATTACTTGGAGCAAATCCATGACCATAGCCTTATGTGCTAAAGATAAGTTGTCCTTCATCAATGGGTCCTGCATCATGCCCACAGAAGATGCAATATTACAAGCAAAATGGAAAAGAGCAGACAACATGGTAAAATCATGGATCCTCAATGCCATGGTCAAAGAACTGGGTGATGCCTTCCTATCTTTCCCCACTGTTAGAGAACTTTGGGTGGAACTACAAGAAAGGTTTGGTGAAGCTAACGGGCCACTGCTGTATTAAATCGAGAGGGAAATAAGTTCTCAAAAACAAGGTACTCTAATAGTTTCTGCTTATTACACTAAACTAAAAAAAGTTTGGAATGATTTGTCCAGCCTAAGCCCTACTCCTATGTGCGTTTGTGTTGCTGCAAGAACTTTCACTACCAAAGAAAACACTCACAGACTTATACATTTTCTGATGGGACTCAATAACGAGTTTGAACATGTTGTTAATCAAATCCTGTTAATGGAGCCACTGCCCATAGTGAACAAAGCTTTTTCTATGCTATAAACGGTTGAGAGACAAAGGGTGGTCAGTTCTAATATGGACAGTACCCCAAACATGGCAATGTTAGCCAAATAGTCAAGTGGTTGGAAGAAAGGAGGGTGGAGTACTGTCAACTCTAGCAAAGGATCCTATCTCAAGAAGGAGGATAAATACTGTGAAAAATGCAAGAAGAATGGACATACCTTGGAAACTTGCTTTAAAATCCATGGGGTCCCTGACTGGTACAAGGAATTTACTGCACAGAAGGAAAAAGGGAGGGCAAATATGGCTCACACAATTGACAGTCTTGCAGATACCACACAAGAGCAAAGTGAATAAAAACCAAGGAAGGGACAAATATCATCTGGTCTTGCCGATTTTATTCAACAAGAGATAAGTAAAGCCATCAATGGGAAAACTACTGGGGAGGTAAACTATTCAGGGTATCAACATTATGCAGGTAATGTTACACATTCTGTAAACACAGATTTTAATTATACTGATTCTTGGCTCATTGATTCCGGTGCCTCCACACACATGACAGCAGACCTAAGACTTTGCACTAATTATGTGGCTAATGATAATACCTACGATCATGTGACTCTTTCCGATGGAACTAAACAAGAAGTGGCTCACATTGTCCAGACACAAATAGGGGATAACATTGCCCTCAAAGAGATCTTATATATATACTTCACTTCTTCAAGAATTTATTATCAGTCAATAAACTCACCACACAGAATGAGATTGCTGCTATTTTTCTCTCTAACAAGTTGTTTTTGCAGGACCTTTGGACTAATAATGCTATGGCAATCATTAAGGCAGTGAAGGGACTGTATGAGTTAAATCCAGAAAATTTCCTTCCTCCAAATAGCCTAAAAGGTCCCTCTCTACAATTTTACAAAGCTAAAAATGTTGCTCTCAATGTTTCAATTAGTTTTGATTTATGGCATTCTAGATTAGGGCATGTATCCAAAGAAAAATTGCAGCACATCAATGAAGAAAAGTTTTCCATTCACTGCAAACATCAATGTCAAGTATGTACTTTGGCTAAACAACATAGAAAACCTTTCCCTAAGCATGAAATACACACAAGCAGACCTTTTGAAATCATCCACATGGATCTATGGGGACCTTATAATGTTTCTACTATGGGTGGTTCACACAACTTTCTTACCATTGTAGATGATTTCATTAGAGCTACATGGACTTTTATACTAAGACACAAGCACCAAACACAACCAACCGTACTGCATTTCCTTAAAAACATTCAGAGACAATTCGATATTAGAATTTTGAAAATACAGACAGACAATGAAAGAGAGTTCATAAACCAGAAGTGCAATAACACTTTTAAGGAGATGGGAATTCAACACCAAAAAAGTAGTCCATACACACCACAACAAAATGGAGTGGTGGAAATCAAACACAAGCATCTTCTTCAAATTACTAGAGCCTTACTTTTCCAAGCCAAATTGCCTAGGGGGTATTGGGGGGAAGCATTGTTAATAGCTACATACCTGATAAACCGAATCCCAACCAAAGTCCTAGGGTGGATGAGTCCTTTTGAAAAGCTGCGCAAAAGAAAACTCAATTATGAACACCTGAAAATATTTGGTTGTCGTTTCTTTGCTCTAGACAAAACACCAAAAAGAACAAAATTGGATCCTAGATCAAAAAAATGCATATTTCTTAGATATATGCCAAATTACAAGGCCTATAGGATTATGGACCTAGACACTAAAACAGTGTTCGTATCAAGAGATGTAAAGTTCTATGAGAATGTTTTCCCTTTTGCAGATAGTACTACAAATGCCACAAAAGAACCTGAACCCTTGTTTGTTAGTACTTTGACCAATGAAGATGCAGATTACCCCACACGAATGCCTACCATGACTACCACCCCTCTAACCGAACAAAACTCCTAGACATTTGATTATGAGCTACCTGATTATGCTCAACCAAACAACTCCCTAGACCAAAATTTACTACCCACTATTCCCACACAAAGGAAGAGCAGCAGAACACACACAACCCACAAATACCTGCAAGATTATGTCCTCCAAACCACAACACATCAATCCATTCACTCTCTTGATGTTTGTAATGTAGCATTACAAGTTTGTTGTCCTGCAAGAACAAGTAACGAAGGATTGAGGATGTTGAACATTAAACATAGCAATAGCTACAGCAGTTACATAGGTAATGTCTCTAAAATATTTGAACCTCTATCTTATGAAACTGCTAGTAAAGACAAAAGGTGGATGCATTATAGGAACGAGAAACTGTCTGCCCTTGAGAAAAATGGCACTTGGAAGCTTACAGAACTACCTAAGGGGAAGAAGGCCATAGCTTCAAAGTGGGTTTATAAGGTGAAGTACAACTCATATGGAACATTGGATAAATTAAAGTCCAGACTTGTAGCAAAAGGGTTTTGTTAAAGAGAGGGAACTGACTATTTAGAGCTTTTTCTCCCCAATGGAAAAGGTAGTGACAATCAGAATGTTCATAGCTATCGCTGCCTCTAAACAATGGCTAATACACCAATGTGACATCAATGATGCATTGCTTCCATGATAGTTTGCAGGACACACAACAATTCTCGTACAGACCAGAAGCTTCCTATTACAACTCCGGTCCATCTC
>JANZLH020000157.1:2261613-2272922 GCA_026770325.2 Erythroxylum fimbriatum | reverse complement strand
CAAGCAAAGCATCACAAAAGCCTACCAAAAGAACATAAAACACAAAGAATTAACATGACAAAAATGCAAATTATCACATGCTACCACCACAAGGCTATACCAAAGCTAAGGCAGGTCAGGTATGCAAGTTAATTAGACCAATTTACGGATTAAAACAAGTTGCGAGACGATGGAACAAAGAGCTATCCTCCAAACTGTCCTCAATGGGGTTCATTAAATTCGAACCATATCACTGCCTATTTACTAAGGGCACAAAGGATGACTTCATGGTAGTAATTATATACGTGGATGACATTTTGATAACAGGTGCAAATGAGGAACAAATGGAAATGATTAAAAAGACATTGAACGCAAAATTCACTATCAAGGATTTGGGCTATGCAAAATTCTTCTTAGGAATTGAAATTGCAAGAGCAGAGAGTGGAATGGTGCTTACCCAGGGTAAATATATTCGAGACATATTGTAGGAAACCAATTTACTGGATTGTTCCCCTTGTGCAACACCCATAGTCCCTGGAACAAAATTAAATGTTGAAGAAGGTGAGTTACTTGAGAAACAAGAAAAGTTCCAAAGATTGGTGGGGAAATTACAGTACTTAGGGTTTACAAGACCAAATATTAAGTATGTTACATAACAACTCAGCCAGTTCATAAGTAACCCTAGGTTACCGCACTGGGAGGCAGCTAAAAGAGTACTGAAATATCTTAAGGGGACTCAAAATTTAGGGATTTATTATGCAACAGAAGAAACCCCTCACCTTATAGCATACTCCGACTCGGATTGGGGAAGCTGTGTCTTTTCGAGACGCTCCTTGACGGACTTCTGTGTGTTCCTCGGATGATCGCCGATCTCCTGGAAAACAAATAAACAATCAACAATGAGTCGTTCTTCAGTCGAATCGGAATACAGAAGCTTAGCCTCGACCACCTGCGAACTAAAATGGATAACCCAGCTTCTCCAAACTTTTCAGATCCAAGTTCAAAAACCCATACCTTTATATTGTGATAACCAAGCCACCATCTACATCTCAAAAAATTCGATCTTCCACGAGAGAACAAAGCATCTTGAGATTGACCTTCATCTGATTTGTGACTGTGTGAACCTAGTGTTCCTCGAGTTATAACACGTGAGCACCACTAAGCAACTCGTAGATCTGTTTACAAAAGCTCTTCTCGCACAAATGTTTTTGGGTTTGGTTTGCAAGATCGGGGTTGTTGGTTTTCAACCAAACCACCGAATTGAAGGGGGCGTGATGAGAGACCCAAATGAAGTCAATAACTCTGGGCTAGATACAAAAATAGTTGGCCCATTATCTTTAGTCTCTGTTTTACTTTCTTTGTCCTTTTCCTTTTTCACCATTGTCTGACATTGTATATAGCATTTGAGGTGGTCTTTGTACAGCTAGCTGATACGGTAGTTAGAATTTCCCTTGATTCTAGGAAACCCAACCAATAGAAAAGGGCTATGGGGTGTATAAATAATTGTCTGAAAGCCCAATACAAATATGAAAGATTTCTCTTTCTTCACCTACATCTATTCTCTGCTCTATATTTTTACAATTTTCTTTACAACGTCTTAAAGTGAGGGATGGCTAGTGGTTCCCACCCCAAATCAACTGTCAAGAAACTACCCTCCACCACATCTGGAAGCTCCCACTACAAGTCCTAGTGGGAATCCTCCTCCATGACACATGCCACCAGATAGCCACTAAAATCCAAACCAGGTGAACCCAAACATCTAAAAACCTTTTCAAATTCAAGACCATGGTCTACGCCTAAAGTCGCCTTAGGCCCTAATGATTTAATACTTTTTCCTGTGGTACCGCCTCTTTATTTCTTGGACCTAGGTCCAACTTTGGTTCCAAATTACAGATTCCATATGTTGGAGTGCCAGGTGTTTATCTACACTGACAGCAACATCCTTTTATACTTTGCTCTCTCGCTAGATTACCAAAACATCCTTCCCCGGCTGCTACTATTTCCAATTGGTGAATTCCTTAATTAGGGATCAATATAAATTAATGTAAATAAAATTTTAATTTTATATAGTTGGCCCACTCTGTCACATTATAGTGAGGCCTACTTTTTAAGTAAAATAATAAGTAATGTTATGTCATGATTGATGTGACATTTAACTAATAGATATTAATTCCGTTAAATTTTTTGTTTACTTAGGGTCTATTATGAATATTTTGTAATCGTAGAGCTTAAATTGAACGCATCGAAATGTTATGATTGAAATTGCATTATGATATAAATGTTGAAGTTTAAATTATACTTTTGGCCTAATCCTTTAGAGTAGCCAATGAAAGTACACTTCTTTGATCTTAAATCAAACTTAGACCTATCATCATTAAAAATATAAATGTACGTAGGACATCTAAATATCTTCAATTTGGAAAGATTATGTTATTTCCTTACCACACTTCCTTTGCACTCGTTCAGTGATGTCCAGAGTGATCTTTTGAAGAGGTAACACACCATCCTCACTACTTTGACTTAATAAAAATTAGGGTGGCCATGTGTTCATCTTTAAAAACTTGTCCCTTTCAGTTATGAATCTATTGATCTTTTACAAAACACCATTATGTTATGGAATTATTCAAAATATATAATATCTTAGAATTCCATACTCCATATATAATATATAAAATTGCAAGCTTATATACTTAGTATTGTTGTTTGATCTTAATTACTTGATTTTTCTATCTATCTAATTTTTTACCTAGCCTCCTATGCCTTGAACTTTGTAAGGACCTCAAAGTTATGCTTTAATAAGTACACTGAGACCTTCCTTAAAATTCTTCAATAAATCTTATAAAGTATTGAAAAGTCTTTGATTTTGTGCTTGTCCATCTTAAATGTCACTTTAGATTATTTATCAATCATAAAAATATACAAAAATCTAATTTATAGTATTTGATGTCCTTTAATAGGCTTCGTTTGTGAAGTTTTGTCATCTTTCACTCATTGAGATGACCCGGAAAAACATCTTATAAGCTAACACTATCATCATCTAACTCTCCTTCAATAACCTATTTATATACAACTATGTTCTCTATTAGTTTGTGGATGTTTCTTGTTAGCTTTGGCCTTTTTATTATAGTCAATGCACCATTTATCACCTTAATATTGTCTCAGTCAGTTATATTGTCAAAAGCGCTCACATGTAAGGTGTCCAAAGAGATCAAGTTCTTTCTCAAATATGACACATTCAAATATTGCATGACATCCTGACATCAACATCAAACATTTTGATCATAAGCTATCATATTGTGGTGATTTCTCAAGTTTTATCATCCTAAATACAAATATACCTAAGTTACTTGATATGTTTAATACAAACCAAACCAATCCTTACTTAATGTTGTATGATGTGAGAATCTCGTATCCAAAATCTATGAATTCTATAATGTAGAGCATATTAGCATAATTAACAAATCGTCAAATTTTCTTTTATCATCATGTCTTTTCTTGTTTAGACAGTCCTTCCTAAAATCTCCAATTTGTTCGCACTTATAGTATTAGACTATTTTCATACTTTTGCAGTTATATCTAAAACTCCCCTATCACGAGTCATGCTTATACTTCTTCCTCCTACTATCATAGTTTCCC
Source organism: Erythroxylum fimbriatum (assembly GCA_026770325.2). Taxonomy (NCBI): domain Eukaryota; kingdom Viridiplantae; phylum Streptophyta; class Magnoliopsida; order Malpighiales; family Erythroxylaceae; genus Erythroxylum; species Erythroxylum fimbriatum. Next base: position 2,269,307 of record JANZLH020000157.1, on the reverse strand, counting down.
CTTACATATAGTCCTTCAAATTGAGAGCTTTCGTCAGTATTAAGTTTCTATTAGATGTGAGTCAATAACGCAATAGTCATGTCTTTCAAAAAAATTGTTGAGAGTAGTCATCGAATATTCATATGATGTAGGTAAAAAGTAAAGTAGAATCATTGCTTATCTTCATTCATTATGGTCACCTCAAGTTTTAACAGTCATTGACTATTTGGTTGAATGCATTGATATGTTCTTCAAGATCTATTCCTCACAAACAAGTTGTATATGAAGTAATATACCAACTTGTATATTACTTTATATACAACTTGTTTGTGAGGAATAGATCTTAAAGAACATATCAATGCGTTCAACCAAATGGTCAGTGACTGTTAAAAGTTGAGGTGACCATAACGAATGATATATATATATATAGTTATCCTATTAGGGAGCGGACAGGGACAGGGAAAGAGCAGAGGGAAAATATGATTTTTACAGACTGCTAGCTAGTTACATCACCAGGAGAAGGGGAAAGCTCTTCAAGAAAAGAGGTCACTCCTAACCTTGCAAAGGCACAGCCAGCTTGAGAGTAGATGGGACTGAAATCAGCCGGTAGCAAAGGAAATGGTAGCCGTTCTTTGTATAACTGCTTTTAGTTTTTAGTTGATATATATATATACACATACATACGTACATATCCACAACAAATGCAATCTCTATGACGTGGTACATGACCTTGTTTGACGTAAAAGTTTTATTGTTCGAACCGATTGCGCATGTAACTATTCCTAATCGAGCTCATCCATATCTTTCAACTTATTCTCTTGTAGCCCCTTTGGCATACCTTGTTGCATCAATATATTCTTCACTCTTCATTGCCATATTTTAAAATTGTCAGTTTTATTGAACTTTTCCACTTCAGTATTTGCAATTAAAATCATTGTTACCTTAGTTATACTCGGATATTACTTATTGAGAAAATATAGGCTAACAAGAATAGAATAGAATAGAAAGAAAAACAATAAGAATATAAGAAGATTTCTAACGAGGTTCCATTAATTAGGTGTACTTACGTCTTTGATAGCTAATAACAAGTGATTTTCTAAAGAAATAATTTGAAGATTATACAAGTATAATTGTATGTAGTTATATAATTTTATACAAGTATAATTCTATGTAGACTAATTTTATACAAGTATAATTCTATGTAGTTATATAATACAGACTTATACAACTTGCCCCTTTACCAAATTATTCTAACTTAAAGCATTATTCTAATATGGAATCTTTCTAGCGTTACAACTTCTTCAACAAATACATGTCCATATAAAGTTGATTATTATGTACACGGTCTTAGATATGGCCATATGCTAGGTCGTATATTTCACTATCTTTTTAAAAAACATGGACATAGATTCTAATATGCTCTTGCCCCCATGCTATAGATCTTATTATTTTTCTGCATATATTGACATAAGCTTCAATACGTCTATGTCCGAAATTGTCTTCTTCAAAAAAATCCTCTACCACATCAATATTGCCGTGTTCTAATTTATATTTTTGACTTTTGAAAAAAAAAACTAATTTGCTTTTCAAACGTTCAAAATTGTATGACCGTGTATAGAAACCATTCACAACCGTTTCTTATTATTATCCGGTCATCGGACTTGGAATCATGCCTAGGAATGGGAAAAAAAAAAAGTCCTACTCGCCAAGTGTAAATCATGCATTAACATCCTGACAATGATTGATTCTATCTGAACGCCAGGAATAAGTCATATGGATCTTTGGCGGTGATCCATGTTTCATTTCTTGACAGTTGTGACATTAAGGTTGTCTGTTACTTTCAAATTATGTGAACATGTCATGTTGGTGTCGGCGTAAAGGCCTAGTCATGATAATAAATCGATGCCTGGCCTTGATTCGAAAAATACACATACTCTTGCCGCATGTCCCCACCTTTGGCTCCGGAATTGCTTTGTCGGATCTCTTTAATATAATAAATGGAAAAACAAACTCAGAACATTAAAAACCATAAAACGCTAGGTCTCTCAGAACCTGGAAAAAGTCAGTTCAGTGCGGGAATTCGGAGCTGATGGTGATTGAAGTACAACACGGGAATAGCTGAAGCGTGGAAGCGAGGCTTAGAACAAGAGACCTGACGTTCTGATCCTAATATTGGCCAAGGAGCTAAATCTTTTGTTGTACATTGAAGATGATACTTCATTACCACCGTTAGAATACCATCACGTGTCAGCTTGTTGTTTGTAAGTTGATAAGATGGTTTTTGTCGGCCACCCAACTGCGCATGCACGGACACTTTCAATCGTAGACTACCACGTCTAGTACAAATCATGCTTCAGTTCATATTTCCTCCTGTAAATGTATCGCGTCTTTGTAAACATAATCTCATGACAGGATTTAAAATTTCACGTAACTCACATGTATGTATTTATATTTAAAATTCTATTCTTTTATAGACATGGAGTTTCTAAATATTAACCTTTCTCCACTGCTCAGTAATGCAGAAATGATTTATAGACGTAAGCTTTTTATCTAATCGGTCTCTTTCTTAAATTTTCAATCTAACTTTTCGTAAGGATAGTATTTTATGAGAGGACAAAAACTTATTAGGCAGAGATAGAATCCTGATATACTTTAAAAAATGACAATCAATTTTAAAAATTCCCATTATAATGTACTAAAAGCTCAAAGACTCATTTATTAAATTATTAAATCCCTTAAGTGTCTTTTTAACATATGAGTTACTTAAAGGATTTATTTCCAACATTTTCTCATTTTACTTAAGTGATTTTATGCAGTCTATTTGATCAATAATTTAATCAATCATAATATACAATAGTCATCATTCATCATCAGTAATAATAATCACGCTTAAGACTAACAAAATTCATAAAGGTCATACACCATTAATTCAACATGCTTACTTCTTGTATCACTATACTAGTCATTCTCCATACTTATGATTATAAATGGAAAGCATATAATGGGATTTACCATTCAGTTCTATTTTTATCAACAAATATTGCAATCAAATACATACAAAAAAACACACAAAAAATACATTCATTAAAGCACAAAGAGTGTCAAATATATAATAAGAGCCAATATAATAGTACCATCTACTAATCATCAGAACATATAACACTCATATTCTTTACATGAATATTTTGGGCAGTAACTCCTTTGTTAAAAGGGTTAACAAACATAAGATTGATACTAACATGCTTTATTGGTACTTTACGTTTTTGAACCTCCTCTTTAACGACAAAGCATTTCAGTTCAATGTGTTTAGTACATTTGAAATAATTCTTATTCTTGGAGATGAAATTGTTGCAGAATTATTACAACAAATTTTTAGCAGCCTAGCTATACTATTGGTAATCCCAAACACTGAAACAAAGTTTCACAACCATTTAGTCTTAATCATGGGCTTAAAATATGCCATAAACTCAACCTCCATAGTGGATACAACAATTACACATTGTTTCACACTATTCTATAAGATGACTCCTCCAGCAAACATATAAATGTAGTCAAAAGTGCATTTTCTTATATCTATACAACCATCAAAGTTTGAATGAGTATCTAACCACCTTAAGGTGATTAGAACTCCTACAAGTAAGCATGTGTTCTTTAGTTCCCTACAAATATCTCAAAACTTTCTTTATAACTTTCCAGTGATCCATACTAGGATTACTTTGGTATGTCCCTAACATCTCCATTGCAAAACTTATGTCTAGTCTCATATATACATGTCTAAACATACATTAGGCTCCTAACTAGATATGCATATGAAATTGATTCCACTTGCTTCCATTCTAAGTCACTTTTGGACATTGCATAATGCTAAACTTGTTCCATTTTTGAATTAAAATGGGTGATGTTGAATACTTTTTCATCCTAGATCTCTATAATACTTTATTAATATATGCTTTCTAAGATAAACCTAACAATCCTTGTGATCTATCACATAATATTTTTATTCCTATCACATATGTTGCCTCACATATATCTTTAATTTCAAAATGACTAGAGTGAAATTTCTTAGTCTTATTTAATAGACTAAGATCATTAAATGCAAGCAAAATGTCATCAACATACAAAACTAAAAAATAGACTTACTCTTATTGACCTTTAAATATGTACACTAGTCAACAGTGTTTCTTTTTTTAATTTCAAAGGAAGCAATAATATCATTGTACTTAAAATACCATTGTCGGGAAGCTTGTTTAAGTTCGTATAATTACTTCTTCAGTTTACGCACTAAGTGTTTATTTCCAACCTTTATGAACCAATGGGTTTATATAGACTTCTTCATCTAAATCTCCATTTAGAAAGATAATTTTCACTTCCATTTGGTGTAATTCCAAATTATAATGCGCTGACAAAGCCATAATAGTTTTGTGTGAATCCTTCTTATAGACTTGTGAGAATGTCTCCTTATAATCATTATCATCTTTCTGAGTAATTCCTTTAGCAGCTAGTATGACCTTGTAATGTTCTAGGTTATTAAAAGAATTGCATTTGGTTTTAAAGAAACATCAACAACTACTTCTCTTGTAACCTTCTGGCAATTCTGCAAGGTTTCATACTTTATTCTATTTTATATATTTGAATTCATCTTTCATGGCATCTAACCATTTATCAAAGTTTTCACTATTCATGGCTTATGAAAAGGTCACTAGGTCATTCTCAATTCCCATGTCATTTTCAAACTAATGAAGATATACCACATAATCATAAGAAATAGTTGGTCTTCTTTCTCTTTGAGACCTCCTTAACGATATTTGTTATAGTTCTTTTACTACAGGTTTATTCACTTTATATTAAATTTCATTATAAATGGTGGGTTCATTAATTTGTTATTCTTCATAATTATTAGGTGGTTCAATAATTTGTGAAACAAAACTTGCGTAGGTGTACAAGCCACATAGACTTGCACAGTCATAAGGACATCCATTCCTATTTCTTGAATATCCATTTTTTGTGGTGTTTCACTCCCACTAGTCTCACTATGTTCAATAAACCTGACATTACTACTTTCCACAATTATTATAGTATGCTAGGATAACAAAATATAAAACTTTCAGATTTCTCTAGATATCCAATGAAATAGTCACTGATTTTTCTTGCATCCAGTTTCTTTTCATGTGAATTATAATGTGAAATTTCTTCCTGGCAACCTCAAATATACAAGTGCCTTAAAGTATATTTCCTTCCAATCCATAGTTCAAAAGTAGTCCTTGAAATTGCCTTACAAGGAACCCTATTTAATATGTACATGACGGTTTTCAGAGCATATGTCTACAAGGAAGTGGATAAAAATGAATTATACGTCATACTCCTAACTATATCTAACAAAGCTCTATTATGTCTTTCTATCACACCATTTTGTTGTGGTGTGCCTAACATTGTGTATTATGCAATAATACCAGATCTTTCGATGAATTTAGCAAAAAAGACTAAGATTTTAACCATTTTCACCTTACTTACCATTATATCACCACTTCTATCAAACCTGACTATTTTCACCTTTTTGTCTAATTGCCTTTCAATCGTATTAATATATATACCTCCAAGGTATTTACCGTATTATATTTATCATATAATAAATAAATATATCCATTACGTGAATAATCATCTATAAAGGTGATAAAAATATTTTTCATTATTAAAAGTAGGCACATCAAATGACCTACACACATCAGTGTGATTTATTTCAAGAGGTTGAGTGCTTCTTGTGGCTTCTTTCTTTAATTTGTGTTTTGTTTGTTTTTTTTAAGACAATCCATATAAATGTTAAGATTAGTAAAATTTATTTAATTAGTATTTCATTATTTACTAATCTTTGAAGTCGTTATTTGAAAGTGTGTCTTAAACGCTTATGCCACAATTAAGTAGATATATCATTAATCAAACTACGCTTTACACAAAATATTAAGATTCAAAGTCAACGAAGCTTTAATATGAAAAATGTCAAGGTTTAATTTATATAAACCATCATACAATACACCACTACCAATCAAGTGGTTATGTCTATCTAAAATGAAACTACCACTACGAAATTTAAAGAAATATCAAGATCAATCAAGTTTAGATAAAGAAACTAAATTCCTATATATACTAGAACATAAAAAGTTTCATATAAGTCTATATGATATCCAATATCTAGGATTGAGTGATAAGTCCCGACAACTTCCATTGGAATTCTCATTATGTTGCCCACATAGATAAATCTTTCATTTGATCTTATGGTTTGGGTCATAAAGAATCCTGGTAAGGTAATAGAAACATGAGCAATACAACCAGAATCAATCTACCAAGTATTAAAAAGAACTTCATCAAGGTTTGTTTCAAAACATAGATAAGCACTAGGCTTACCTTTCTTCTCAAATCATGCCTTATGTTTAAAACATTCCTTTTGGAAATGGCCAACCTTCTTACAGAAATGACATATGCATTGATCATGTTTCGTCTTGGGAATCCCCATTAACTTTTAGGGGTCCCTTCGCTTTCTTCTCATGTTTCTTTCTATCTTTCTTACCAGCTACTTGATTCTTGACATAATTAATCACTACAAGAAAAATTGGTTTTAGTGACAGAAATTACCAACGGAAAATATTGATATTTTGTCAGAGAACAAATTTGGCGATGAAAATTACCGACAGAAAGAATCATAGGAGAAATGACCGTACGTAAAATTTAGTGACAAATATTATAAATACGTCGCTTACTGATGGATTAAAATTGTGGTCGATAAAATTTATCGAGGGAATCACAATGTTAGTAACCAAAATTACCTACGGATATTGTAATTCCGTCGCTAAATTTACAGACGAAAAGATATCTTCCGTAGGTAAATTGTCTACAGAATGGTATATTCCATAGGTAAAACAGAATTGCAATATTCGTAGGTAATTTTAGTGAAAGAGAAACAATTTCCATCGCTAAGTTTACCCACGGAATATAGGCTTCTGTCGATAATTTACCTACAGAAGCTACTTTTTGTCAGTAATTTACCTACAAAATATAGCATTCTGTTAGTAATTTACCTACAAAAGATAACTTTCTGTCTATAATTTACCTATGATATTTTCAACTACCACTTCTCACTTCCCACCTAAATATTTTGTTGTTAATCTATTGATTTTTTCTACATTTACTTTCTTTAAATAATATAATATTGATTGATAATATAATGTAAAAATTATGCTGATTGATAATATAATATAAAAATTATAATGTACAACAATAAATATCTTGAAAATAACTGCAAATTATTCATAAAAAAACTTAAGAGTAGAAAAACATCAAATACATTCAATTAATTACCGAAATAGTATAAATCTAAGCTATGTAGTTGGTGAATGAGGATGATCTGACTCTTGCAATGAGGTGCTTCCCTTCTCCTTCAACTCATCCATCTCATTACGGAGTTGGGCTATGTACTCCATCAACTGTTGCAACTGAGTTACCAGCCTCTCTACTGTGCTCTCAAATTGAACATCTCTCTCATTAGATGTGGACCGCCTACTTAATCCAGTTGTACTAGATGTAGAGGATTGCAAATAACATGTGTTTGCAAATGAACCTAAGCCGAAAATTCTTCCATGAGAATCCTGTTGGACCAATGGTGGTTGACAAATTAAATCCCTTTATGTTTTGATAATAATAAAATATCCAGAATTAGTTAAGAA
>JANZLH020000157.1:2222900-2237968 GCA_026770325.2 Erythroxylum fimbriatum | reverse complement strand
ACTACATTAATTTGTTTTAACGGAAGTGATTTCTTTTATATTTGGTTGCAAGCGACAGCATCACCAAATTTTGGCGCTGTTGCCGGGGAATTTCTTAACGGTTTTTGTTAGTGATGTTTTTGTTTGTGTTTTTGGTTTCATTGCAATTGGTTACCTTGTCTTCTGTTTGTTTCAGTTTCCATCTGTTGCGAATTCCAGGTTTGACTATCAAGTGGCGGATTTCACACCCTTAGCCGTGCAAGATTTATGATTTCTTCCATATTTTTCCTCTTTTCGATCTTTTTCGTCTTTTTCGCATTGAAGCCCACTGTGAACATTTAACAAATAATTCCATTAATTTTAGAATATCAATTTTGCAAATCAATAAATATTAAGTCCAATAAATATGCATTATAATTGACTTAACAATGAATCTGGAAATTGTATTGATTCAATTCTAGTTGCCATCTGATAAGACGACCTTGATTATAATTGGATCTAATATTGTATCGAATGAATCCATATAAATACTTAGAATCCGTTTAAATTGTAAATTCAACCGGAAGTAAATCTATATGCCATTTTCTCAATGTTTTGAGAAAGGCTAATGCTTCCTTTTCATGTATTGGATACTTCAATTCAGTGGGATTGAATGTCCCATTTATATACTTGCAGAGTAAATACTTCTTTTGGTTGGGTGGTTGTGTCAAGAGGCATCCTACCCATGTATCTAAGCTAGCATCAATTTGAACTAGCAGTTTATCCTTCAGAAGATAATTATAAAGAGTTGGTAAATCCTTACATAATTCCTTCAGTCGTTGAATGATGTAGGTATCGACTTGAGTCCATTGCCATTGATTTTTTGTGCTCCATTTAACTTGCAAGATTTTTCTTTCCTTTGCTAATTCTTTACAAAATCCTTGATCAGACATACAATTTAATAATCCAAGAAATTGTTGTACTTAGGTCCTATTGACTAATTGATCTGGAAATAGTTGTATTTTTTTTAGAATATTTGGTTGTAGTTGTAAATATCCTTGGTGAAATTCTATACCTAAATATTCAATAGTTTGTTGTGCTATCTTAGCCTTCTTTTCACTCAAAATTAATCCTTTTTCTTTACATCGTTGAAGCACGATTCTAACCTTTTTCAAATGATCGAGTTTGTCTTGATTAGAATAAATAATGATGTCATCAATATAAACAAAAGTAAATTCTTCTAATCCTGCTAAATTATTATCCATGAAACGTTGATATATACTAGGTGCTTGTTTTAATTCAAAGGGTAATACATTCCATTGGTAATGCTTCTGAGGTGAACAAGTAAATGTTGTTAATTCCTTTGTATTATTATGCAGCCTAAGTTGCCTATATCCTGATTTTGCATATATCGTGGTAAACCAAATATGACCTTTGAGTTATTAATAGTATAATCTTTTCTGGGTAATTTGTATGCATCACCTATAGTTGCTTCATTTAATTTCTTATAATTAATGATCATACGTCTTTTTCCTCGTTTTTGTTCGGCTGAAATGTTTACATAAAAAGCTGGTGCAAAATGTTTACTAGTACTTGGACTAATTAATTGTTTTTCTAATAAATCAGTACATTCTAGAATGAATTCTTTTACATCTTGTTGAGTATAAGGAATATTATTACGAATATTTATTTCTTGTGTGGGATCCTTCAAACAAATTTCAACTAATTCTAGATTTTGGTTTTTTATTGTTTCTAAAGGATTTTCACTACAAACTTCATTAAGTAAAGTGTCTATTTCTAATTAAATGGACATATTATTGAGAAGATAGAATTGTAAGGAATCTAATTTAGTAGTTATCATTTTTAATTGTTGATAATAGTTAGTATGATAAATAGGAATTTTCAAAATCATTGATTTTTGGTTAATAGTTTTAATACTAGGGGTTCTTAAGCTAATGTAATGTAAATATTGACATAATGGATTATATAATTTAAGAAAATTATTTCCTATGATTAAAGGTAATCCTGACTTTTGTTGGTAAATTGAGGGTACTGAAAATGTAAAGTTTTCTATAAGTAAATTATTATAATAACTTACATACTAGATAAATTTGAAACTTCCGTCAGCGATCCTGATTTGTAAAGGCTTTTCTAACTTCTTCCAATGAGTTAATAATTGTTTAGAGGCTATACAGATAGTTGCTCCTGTGTCTATATAAGCATGAACTCTTTTATTCTGAATTAATACTTGAATAAAAGTTGTATTTGGATTTAATTGATGATTTTGAGCTGTTTGTTTGAGATTCAGATACATAATAACAAATTGAAGAGATTGTCGAGTCAGTATTATATTCTTATTCTATTAGTTCTAATTGATGATGAGTTGCCGAATGTAAGATATGAATTTTGTTTGTGTATTTTTTTTTTATCTTTTTTGTTTGGACATTGATTTGCATAATGACCTTCTTCCTTACAGATCCAACATTTATAGGTTTTCTTTCTTTGTGGACAGTCTTGTTGTTTTGGTTGGAATTGTCAATATTTCCTGCATCGGAAAATGTTTACGATATGGTTTAAATGGTGTGTTTTTGTAATGTTGAGATGAATACCATCGATATGGTTTTCTCTTTTTTCCGATGAATTGTTCCTCTATGTTTTTTAGGTTTTGATAATTCACATCCATATTGCTGTGGTACTTCTGCATTTTTAGCGCAACATGATTGAATATTTTTATGTTTTAATGTTTGCTTTAATTTTGTTTCTAAACATTGTTCTGCTAATAATTCTTGAGTAACCAAAATAGCTCTGCCTAAATTATATGCTATTGTATGCTGTTCACTTTTTTCTTGAAATCGTTGTTCTACTTTTAAATTCATGGGATAAGGTAATTTTTGAATGAAGATATGAATATACATTTCTTGTTCATTGCGTGCTAATTATAATAATATTTTTTAAATTCACAAATGTAGTTTTCTAAATGACATATATCACATATTCTCATATTGTTTAAATGCCATAATGCTTTTAATCTATCTACAATAGCTGTTTCATCTTTATGTATAATTATATCTTTTCTAATGAATTCTTTATAAATTTCACTGGCTATAACATGAAAGGTAGTTACATCGGTTGTTGCTTGTTGATAATGAGGTGTATTTTTTAAAGCTGCTTCATTATCACATAAGAAACTTTGTACTATGCCTGTAGTTTTTATACGTAGCCAAATTCCATAATGAATCTTTATTAATTATGTCGCCAAATGATTTTTCTACTTGTAATAATAATTGGATTTTATTAGACCATTCTAAAATTAATGCTTTTGGATTTGCTATACAATCTAAATTTAATATTCCATCCGATCCTAAAGATATATGCTTAGGTGTATACTCAGTTGGATACTTTCGTATTTTTTACGTTGATAATTATTTGGTTGAAAGTCTTTTTTACGTTTATCTCTAGTAATTTTTTCCTTTAAGTTTTAATTATCTAGTTTTACTGCCTTCCGATTTTTCTTTTTCTACAAATACTTCTTGATCAGATTCATATCCATAAATAATTTCATCATTATCAGTAACTTGATTGATCTGTTCTATCTGATTAGTTTCTATTGCATTATATGAGGTACTAGTTAACTGTTGGACTAATGTGGTTAACTCAGCTAGTTAACTGTTGGACTAATGTGGTTAACTCGGCATAATCCTCTACTTGGTACTGTGGTCAGTTTTTTCATGCTCTTATGCCTATTCTTTTCAACCGCCTAAATATAACATCATCAGCATAACAAAATATCAGCTGGACAAAACATAACAGAGCCCTCGAGTCTAATTACCGCACCTAGGCTAATTCTGAGGCACTGAAAGCCCATTAAGCTTTTCGGCTGCAGCAGCCAGTGTAGCCCTACTTTTACAGAAAGCAAATCTGATGTATCTCTTACGGTAGCTTTTAACTACATCAGGATATTTCTCCACCGCATCATTTGATTGAAAGAATTCGCAACCTGGAACGGCAACCACCCCTTTTTTCTTTATTAGTTCCTCCGCATATTCCACCTGAGCCATCAGCCATAATACTGGAAATTCAACAGATTGAAGAACCCCATTTTGTACATTGGAATTAGATGAGTGGAAGTTTTTGGAACTCGAAAAATCAAGAAGACACTTACGTCAGAAAGTAAGGAATCCTGAGGAAGCTCTGCAAATATAAAGAATGAACCTTGGGGCTTAAAAGAAATCTGGAAACCAATCCGAGCAAGCATATTGACAACGTAATCTCTTTTAGATTCATATTCCTGAATACCCAAAAAAAAAAGAAAGAAAAGAAAGTACTAAATAATTACTGAATATAGAAGGAAAGGGAAGTCTGATGTTGATGCCGCAAATTAATTGCCCTGCATTGACATGTAAACTACTAGAGATAATCATACACAACCTCCATTGTGTTAAAGCGGTTCTTAGGACTTACTCTTCTCAATGATTCAAAATAGTCTTGAGGGCTAGAAAGAGCAGTCAAGGCTGCTTCCTGGAAGGGTGCTGGAGCAGAATCTGTGATTTTAGCATGAATGTTTCTAATTGCAGAGGCAAAGCAAGGTGGAGCAATTGCCCATCCAACCCTCCATCCTAATAAAGAAAACATAACAGTAACAGAGTCTATGATAAGAATGGAAAATTGGCTACCAATTGAAATGGGACAGTCTTATAATAAGACTTCCCAGAACGAGCAAATTCAATAAACAACCCAGTGAGGTGCTATATTATCTATTACCCGTGACACTGAAAGTTTTTGACAAGGAAGATGTGATGATTGTCCGCTCCTGCATTCCTGAAAGCGAAGCTAGCGATATGTGTCTTATGTTGTCATATGTGATATGCTCATACACCTGCAGGAAGAAAACAACTACGTCTGTAAGTCTCCCAAGTTTGCTGCAAGTTCAATCAACAAATAGCAACAGGATTCCATAAACAATTTAGAAATACTTGTAAGTATATATTCTCTATTATAAGCTTATTGAAATCTGAGGTGGGAAATTTTTAGGTGCTTCTCTTATAATGATAACAAAGCAACTAATAAGTAAGAAAAAGAGCAGAACACCACTGAGGGCTGTCCAAGGTGGTAAAAAAGCATCCGTAATGATTTCATCCACAAAAAGGAAGCATGGTGGTTGTCAAGAAACTCAATTAGTCACTATTCGACATAATCATACAATTACAGGTAAAAGATTTCCATACTTCATCAGTTATTGCCAAGCAATCCCTTCTGCAGCAAGTGCCAGCAATAGCCTCAAGCTCATCTTTTGTGAAAACTTTCCCAGTTGGATTGTGAGGACTGTGTTATTTCTTGTCAGTAAGCATCTAAAATCAAAGTTTATGCCATCTTTCTCAAACATTATCACAGCATGGAACACAAACAAGAAATTATCTTATTTGATTTAATAGTTGGCTCTCATTTTACCTGTTTAATACTACAGCTTTTGTTCTTGCTGTAAAAGCCTTCTTGAAGTTGTCTAGGTCCAAATTCCAGTAAGGCGGATCAAGTTCCACATACACCTGAAGTTCAAATCGTAGTTCGATCGATATTAACCAGTTGTAATAACGTTAAAACAGGTTAGATTCAGTTGTAAACAAAGAGCTTACAGGAACTCCTCCAGCCATCCTAATGCATCCATCATACGGTAAAAAGGAAGGATCAAAAACAATAACTTCATCGCCAGGGTTTATTACTGAACCCAGAAACAACGAGTAACATAAGGTTCACAAAACAGTAACACTCAACTTTCTACAATGCGAAGTGCAAACGGAGAAGAAACCCTACTTGCGAATACAGCCGCCGCGAAGGCCTCAGTTTGGCCGCAGCAAATAGCAATATCCGTTTGAGGGTCAACGTCCAAACCATGCATCTCCTTCATACGTTTCGCCAAGTGGTCACAAATTCCTTGCACGTGCCTCAGTTTGCAACAGTGACCACAGAAATGAACATCGACAAATACAGCATCTAAAAACCACTAAAACGCGCTACACACATGCTTTAATTTAATCTATTACCTGTACTGGTTGAAGTCAGAGTTGATGGCTGAGATGGCGGCGTTTTTAATGGCAGACGGAGCAGGGAAGTCCGGGAAACCTTCGGCGAGGTTGATGGCATTGCAACTCTCTGCTAAAAGGGAGAGTTCTTGGATGAGTGAGGAAGTAAATGTCTTTGCCACTGATGACAGCTTATTCTCCATGGAACATCGCATTCTTTGAGTCTATGCTTGCCTTCCTTATCCTCGGTTTGGTTTCTGATTCACATTGTTTTTTTTGCTGTCAAACCTTCCCTTATACGGTGTTTGTGGGTGGAGTCTAATGCTCAATTCTGCTCTGAAATGAGAGGGTTTATAAAAAAATTAAAATAATTTATAAATATATAACAAACCAACATGGAAATGGGTTATGTGGGCCTGCGCTTCCATCATTTAAGCTTTTCCTGACGGGCCTGCTTACCTTATTTATAATCCAGATAATGTCTTCGAATAATAATAATAATATTATTATTATTATGAGTATGTATTTATTTAATAAATAAGATCTAGGAAATGGATAGTCGTATATATAATAGAATAAACTCAGCTGAGGATGATTTAATTACAAAATAATGAAGAGTTTACAACGAATAATCCGCGGGACTGTCTAACAACTAAAGATTGCCGGATTCACGGCGGCGGTGGCTGTACGTTAGACGCTAGGCAAGTTCAAATTCAAAAATCACAGTGGCAGTTACCGTTAATAAACCCAAAATCCAGGCCCACTTTGCCAATAGCCTCCGGTGGTTGAAACATGAAACCCTCTATAATTATAGCACCACCCCGCATCTCATTTCAACTAAATCCCCAAATCATACTCTTTCACTCTCTCAACGCTTTGAATCCTCGTTCGAATTTGTTTAGGTTTTTTTGACTTTTAGCTCTTTCGACTCGATTCGATTCCGGCGAGTGAAAGATGTCGTTGAGACCCAGCGCCAGAACGGAAGTCCGGAGGAACCGTTACAAGGTGGCGGTGGACGCCGACGAAGGGCGGCGGCGGAGGGAGGATAATATGGTGGAGATTCGGAAGAACAAAAGAGAAGAGAATTTGTTGAAGAAGCGCCGCGAAGGACTTCAAGCTCAGCATCAACAACCACTCACTTCCTCTCTCACCAGTTCCAGTGCCGATAAGAAGGTTCCTTGCGTTATTTGCTTCTAGTCTTGTTTGGCTAAGTATTTTTAGTTATGCTCTTTGGGTTTCTCTAACTTTTACCTAGCTATTTGGGTAACCGTTAGATCATAATTTTGTTTGGTTCCTGGTTAGATCATTAGCAAATATTATTGTTTTCTTTTTAGAATCTTGCATAGGTGTTTGTCTATGGTTCATTTCACTTTGTTGATTCTAAATGAGTCAGGTAGTCTTTACATCATTTGATATCTTTAAGTTCTTCCTTTAAGAATAAAGAAATGGATTTACTGTGAGCAAACTTTTTAATATAATGCAAATATGTTAGGGGAAATGGTGTTCCATATTATGGTATAATTTATTTGGGTTGTGGTTTAACTTAGGGAACATGATTTCTTATTTGTTGCACTCGGCTAATTTGAATCAATCTCGTGCTGTTTTTAATGTGGCTGCAGTTGGAAAGTCTTCCAGCAATGGTTGCAGGAGTGTGGTCGGATGAGAGAAATTTGCAACTCGAGTCGACAACCCATTTCCGCAAATTACTCTCAATAGGTTCAGGCGATATTATGTTCTATATATCATGTTGATGCAGCATGTGTGTCCCAAAATCTAACTATTATATTTTGCATATTTATGTAGAGCGTTATCCTCCAATTAATGAAGTTGTAAAATCTGGTGTTGTTCCTCGTTTTGTTGAATTTCTCGGAAGAGATGACTTTCCTCAACTTCAGGTTTCAATTTATTCTCTATGTTATTTTTGTTTGGTTATACTCTTGAAGATTTATCTAATTTTAACTGCTTAGTCCCATTTTAACTTTTTTTCTTTGTTGTCTGATATGCTTAGTTTGAGGCAGCTTGGGCTCTCACAAATATTGCTTCTGGGACATCGGAGAATACAAAGGTCGTAATTGACCATGGGGCTGTCCCTGTTTTCGTTAGACTTTTAGGTTCACCCTCAGATGATGTCAGGGAACAGGTGCATGGTCTATGTTAGGTTTTCTTTTTCTTTTTCATTTTTAGAAAATTTAAATTTTGCAAGTGCAAGTCCAAGTCCAAGTCCATTGTCATGTTTATATATTTCTTTGATCTAGTAAGTGCTTCTCTTTAGTTCTTGATACTACTGTATCCTGAGACCAATTATATTTGGCGTGCACCTTCAAATTGATTAACTGCTTATCAGTTTTCATGATACCACTGTGCTGATTTAAGCTTTTTTCTTTCTCTCAAATTGCAGGCTGTCTGGGCATTGGGAAATATTGCTGGTGACTCTCCTAAATGTCGTGATCTTGTACTTGGCCATGGAGCCTTGATGCCATTGCTTGCACAGTTTAATGAGCATGCAAAGCTGTCCATGCTGAGAAATGCAACTTGGACATTATCCAACTTCTGCAGGGGCAAGCCACAACCTTTATTTGACCTGGTAGGGGGAATTGATTTGAGCTTTTGGATGTAGAGAAATGCTTTCTCTCCTTGTTTGAATTTCTTACTAAAATCTATATGATTGAACGGGCAGACAAAGCCTGCTCTCCCAGCTCTTGAGCATCTTCTTCACTCAAATGATGAAGAAGTCCTTACAGATGCATGCTGGGCACTTTCTTATTTATCAGATGGAACAAATGACAAAATCCAAGCTGTTATTGATGCTGGTGTCTGCCCCCGGCTTATTGAACTTTTACTGTAAGTTAGTCTTATCTTTCAGATGAAAGCCTATTCATTCTAGCTATGAAAGCTAATTTGCTCCTTTAAAAAAAAAAATCTTCTAGCCATCCATCTCCAACAGTGCTTATTCCTGCTCTGCGCACAGTTGGAAATGTTGTTACTGGAGATGATATGCAGACACAGGTACTCATTACTTCACGACTTCTTTTTGTTGTTTCTTCATGTATTTTCTTTTCCATTATTGTTTTCATTCTTTTTCCCTAATTTCCTTCTGGTTATATTTCTATAGCATTTTAGTGAATTAAAATGGGAGGTGCTGCTATTTTGAAGTTACGCTTTGTTCTCAGGAAAGAGTAAAACAATGGAATCCACGGGGAGAGGGAGAGAATGAGGATTCAGATATGGAATTACCATTCTAGTGTTGGACTAAAAGATTATTGCTTTGGTACTAGTAATTGAAATTGAGAATATAAATAGTAGTTTTAGAGTTTTAAGTTTTGGTCTATTAGTCTTTATGTTTCAAGGTAGCAATCAGGTTTCTGGTTGAGCAATACAAACTGATATAAAAGTTTATGTAGCTCCTCCATTTTAGGAAATTGCCTTATATTCCTTTTCTTCCTCTTCTAATGATTTAAACTTGGATCACATTTTGTGGATATAGAGAACATGCATTTTTGTAGTTTGCATTTATGTGTTGATTCTTTTGATCTTTTTCAGTTTATAATAAACAATCAAGCTCTTCCACGCCTTTTGAACCTACTGGCAAATAACTACAAGAAGAGCATAAAGAAAGAAGCATGCTGGACAATCTCAAATATTACTGCTGGGAATGTCCATCAGATACAGGTTAATTTATTAATGTGCCAAAGGCATCTTTAGTCTAACTATGTCTTTGTGGGTTATCTTGCTTTAAAATTCTGTTGTTTTTTCCACATCCTACCCAATGAAGGCAAGTATATTGCAATTACACAGGCTGTAATTGAGGCTGCTATCATTGGCCCCCTTGTCCAATTGCTTCAAAATGCTGAATTTGAGATCAAGAAAGAGGCTGCTTGGGCAATTTCAAATGCAACATCTGGTGGCACACATGAACAGATCAAGTATAGATATCTGTCCACGAACTTCTGTTATGGTTCTACTATTGTGATTTGTATATTTGTTATACACTTGGTCCATGCATTTGTTGAAAGATATGATTTTCTTCGTGCTTTATAGGTTTCTGGTGAGTCAGGGGTGTATCAAGCCATTTTGTGACCTCCTGATTTGTCCTGACCCTCGAATTGTCACAGTTTGCTTAGAAGGTCTTGAAAATATTCTGAAGGTTGGGGAGGCAGAGAAGAGTTTAGGCAACACAGGAGATGTAAATCTGTATGCTCAAATGATTGATGATGCCGAGGGGTTGGAAAAGATTGAGAACCTTCAGAGTCATGACAACAATGATATATATGAGAAAGCAGTAAAGATTCTTGAGACATATTGGGTTGAAGATGATGAAAATGAGACATTGCCGCCAGGTGATGCTGCTCAGTCTGGATTTAATTTTGGAGAAAGTGCTGTTCCGTCTGGTGGATTTAATTTCAGTTAAGGTATGCTTCTTTCTTGTCCCAGAATGAGTAGTCTGAGATGCTGTTTTTCTGACATGAAAATAAGGCAAGCCTTCTGGGCAACTGAGACATCTTAGGTGTAGGTGGATGTGGAGTTTAAAGTTGTTTGTGCTGGCTCGATTGGCTTTATAGGTTTGTTGAGGATTCCATTTTTTAGCGGGAGGAGGTGGTCTTTCTATATTATGGAATTCTTTTGTCTTGGAGAACAATGCCACTGCTGTTTCTCCTTCATAAATGCAATTTGCAAGCATAGTTATGTACTTGCTCTTAACATCTATGACCCTTTGTGCAGCGAAAACAAGTTAGTGGTGGAATGAAGCTGAGAGTCCAGGTTTCTACTGCTCGAGTTATTTGGCTTTAAGGCACTAGTCTTTGATCCCTCTTTTTCCCCATAAGCCTCTACATGCGGTTGAATCGATGCTGCTGCTCCTAGGTTGTCTGTGAAACCAAGAACTATATTATATCAAATGGGGAATACTAATTGAACAGGTCAAAACCACACGATATGTACTCTTTTACTCCGTTTGTTCCTTATTCTTTGCTCATGTCCGTGTTTATTACTGGGTAGATGGGATATGCCTTCGGATTTCACACACATCTGCTTGCTTTACAGTTGAGAGTTGTAACAGTAAAATGGTACACAAACATTGTCTTCGCAAAGGTCTTCTATTGCAAATAGGGGATGGAAATTTTTTATTTTTCGGTTTGGCAGAGCGAAATGTTGGCTTATGAGTTTACATAGAAATCGATTTATTATTCATATAAGAATTTAGCATTACATCCACCTCTTTCCATTAGTAAGCTTGGCAATGGGCCAGGATTGATCCGAGTTTTTTATAAGCTTAAGCCTGGCAATAGTGAAGGTCATACTGAAAAGTTCGAGTCCAAGTCAGGGTTGTACAACATGAAGCCAAACTTTGGAAATTCTTTTATTTAGATCTGTTGACTTGGAGACAAGATGGACCGGATTCGTTTGCAAGCTCTATCCATTAAATTTAGCTTCGTCTCTTGTACAATCCTCTTGAACTCAGCTTGTTTGAGACGATGTACACCATACTTTTGTCTTATGGAGTTTCGTTTTATTTCTTTATTCCGTTAACGATATGTTAAATAATGTAACTTCAATAGATTTGTAACATCAGATATGCTTAAAAAAACATCAAGAGGTATTTCAATTTCTTCCGTATTCAGTTAACTTATTATTTTAACATATATTATTATTAAATATATGTTGAATTGACTTAAATTTGGTGTCAGAACACAATAACTTCTGCCTTGTTTTTATTTTTAGAAATTTTCAAATTCTGAAAAAAAATTAGATTGAAGATTTTTCATTTTAGAGTTGTTTTGGAAGTTATTTTTTCAATTAAAAGTAGAAATATTCAATTAAGTGTTTTTACATTTTAAAAAATGGGTTTGTGGTGTTTTATGATTTGGTTTTGTTTGGTAGTGGCTGAGGGTCGAACTTGTGCCCATACGAGGAGCATGGTGAGCCTCGCCAACTGATTTGAAGCTTATATTCTAATTTATCATGTGTTGAAATTATATTTGTCTAAATGTTCATCATGAATCAGATTATCACATAATCATTATGTTTATATTTTGCATTGTGAATAGAATTTTGGATAAAATATTTTAGTGATTAATTATTAGGATTTAGCTACAGTAACCCTAATTATATATAATTATATATTTATGTAATTAATCACATTAAATAGTTGAAACATTTAGTTGTAGTTATTTTAGTATAATAAATTTTATCCCACAATAATTTTTATTATATTTGAATAATTAATTAGGACAGAATATCAAATTACTTTTTCTAATTTTCCCACAGGTATTAGAAATTGAAATATAATTTGGTAGTTTTATTATAAAGTTTAGCACAAATCTGTTTGAATTAAAAATTTAGCCCACAAACAATAAGGTGATTTTCATTTACAACGTTTTTAAAATTCAAATAGACGTTATACAACTAATTGTTGAAATTCAACAGCCTGCGGTCAACATAAATGACAATAAAAAAAAATTCTACAAATTGCTGAAAATTCAGTAAGTCCAGTTATTCAGGAATTATCTAAAAGCACCCAGTAACCAGTTGACCAAAATACTTCATAAGAGGATGTTGGTGCAATAATTAAGGAGATCTACTAGAACAAGGAAATCAACTATTACTAATGATTATATTGTATATCTACAAGAATCTGACTCTAATATATGAATCGAGAATGATCTTGAAATTTTTTAACTAAACGACGTAGTTTTGTTAATCTTAATTAGTTAGTTTGATTAGGTCTGACATGTATAAGTGTTTAGGGTTTTTGGAATACGTAGTGAGTCATATTAGCAAATTTAATAGAGATACTAACGTCGGACTAGAATTAACAAAAAATTGTAACTTTAAGTATTTAATTGTCATTTTTAAAAAGTTTGGACTATAATTGAAAAATTGAGGAAAGATTGAAATTTTTTTTAATAATTAATCCTATGAAGTGCTATTACCTTTTAAACTTAAACACAAAATTAATTGAAGAGTATGCATACATATACATAAAGAACCCACCAAGGATTACAAATTTTATATCTATGTACTAGTAAATCAATAGTGACACTCCCCCATTATCGTTCACTAATTAACTTTTGGTAGATAATATTCTTCACTACTTCAAAGGTATATAATTGACTAAATTTTAGATTTAGTTGTAATGTTCGTTAGCAGCTAACTATTACGTCCTTGAGAATATCTAGTTGATTCAGCTTACTATTCAAAGTTTATTTTTGTTCAAATAGTTCATGCCTACATTTAGTCAGTGTCCTAAGTCTTTTTCTTCGACTCTGTTGTAAAGATAACATTGAATTTGTCAATTATCGCTGCCAAATCAATCCTTTTCCACCAAGTTTATCATGTAGTCAAAAATCTACACGGACTAAGGAATGAATAGAGTGTTTATCTTGTACACGACACCCTACACATTTGAATGTCCTGAAAAATTGTGGAAATCAAGATAAACCATTTAGACCGAAGAGGCAATTAAGCTGCTTGACTTATGTATGGACATATCAACAACATATTGAGCTTCTTTGTTTTTCAAAATTGCATTTAATATAATTTAGAAATGTTGTCTGATCAAACATGACACGCAATAAAATCCAGAAGCGGTCATTGTCAGATAACGCCATTCCAAGCGGACTATTCCTACCGGTGAAGATTTCACTAATGCTATTACTGTTGTTTCGAAATCAACTTCCAAGCTAGTTGATCCACTAAGAAGAATTTTCACCGCAAAGAACGGCTTGTATCGTGGCATCATAAAATAAGAGATAATTTCAAACAACAGCGGTCGTATTCCCTGCGAATTTGGCTATAAAATGGAGGCCACTCTTCTGATGTTATGAACCATCGAATGCTTAGAGAATTGGAATCATTGAGTTGCAATAGCGCAGATATGGCTACCAAGAAAGTCATCTTGATTGTTGGCATTGTTGCAGTATGCTTTGCTTCAGTCGCACGTGCTGATCAAGGGACCGCCACTTTCTACACTCCGCCTTACGTCCGTGAGTACTTGAACTAGATATGAAAGTAGTTATAAAATTTGTTGTTAACCATTGCTTGCTTTATTTTCGAGATGCAGCATCTTCATGCTATGGAAACCAAGACAAAGGAGTGCTGATTGCAGCTGCAAGCGATGCAATATGGGACAACAGGAGAGCATGTGGCCGAAGATATAGCGTGAGGTGTATTGGTGGCACTAACAGTACTCCAAATCCATGCAAGAGTGGCAGTGTTGTGGTCACCATTGTCGACTACTGTCCACCAGGCTGCCGCGGAACCATTGATCTCTCCCAGGAAGCTTTCTCCCAAATTGCAAATCCTGATGCTGGCAACGTTCGGATTGAATATAATCAGTAAGTCTGAAATAATATATCTTCTAAGTTTTAAAACAAAAAAAATCATAAATCTTCTTCATTAGTGTCTGATGCACCTATTTTCAGGGTATAGAGAGCGAAGGAATGCAAGTGATCACACCAGTGCAAGCCAGCATGTTCGATATTACGCGGGGGAATAAAGCTGGGCTTAATAATGCTCCATGGCCGAAGCCATCTTTGTGTGGACTCTGTAATACCCATAATTTCGTTAGTAATAATAACATAAAATGATTCCATGTGTTGTCCCTAAGACTGTAGGCAATTCTTGTTTTTTTTTTCAATGCTAAAGAAGTCATGGCTAAAAAAAAAAAAGCAATGCTTACTAGTATTAAGAGCTTAATCTGAATGGTAATGGCATGAAGAAGTCTACTATATATAAGTGAATTCTATCGTGAATCAAAATATCCATCTTGTGATCTATGTATGAAAAGAAATTAATGATTCAATAATATTTTAGTTGTTACAGAGCACAATTCGTTACTTCACTACAACAAAACCACACTTTTAGCGTCGTTTTTAAAGTAGACGCCGTGAATGGTCTGAGGCTTTCATGACGACGTCTGAAAAAACGTCAAGAAAAGATGGAAGATTCTTCGACGTTGTATTAAGACGTCGTGGATAAAGGAAGTGTTTAACGTCGTTTTGGTATAAAGACGTCCCAAAATAGAATAAAAGTCGTTTTTGAGAAATAAACGTCGGGAAAGGCTAGGTCCACGTAATTAATTTACCCGGTAAAGCC
>JANZLH020000157.1:2201973-2214371 GCA_026770325.2 Erythroxylum fimbriatum | reverse complement strand
AAAACTCAACAAAAATATTTGAAATTACAACCAGACTAAAATAAATTACTATTACAATAAGACTCGAGTTTACAATCAAATTAAAATTATAACAATCAAATTAAAAGTAAAACTAAAGTACTTGAGAATATTAATTTAACATAAATAATTAATAGCTTGGAAGGTCATATCCATTTCTTCCGAAATCAAAATATTGGCTAAAGTCACTAGATGAGTCAACTCTTCCTTGAGATTATTTTTCTTGAGTTCTTTTTGCATAAATTTTCATTTGTTCATTTATGAAAGCTTCACGCATCATTGGATCTTTGATAGAATCTAGATCTGTGCATAAAATTTTATTATCTTCCGGCCTTTGTCATAGCTCTATGTCAGCATGCATTATAATGCACAATATGATCATTGCGAACGAACGTGATACTCAAGCGGCCATACAAAATTGGAGCGAAACGTCAATCCCTGAAATTAATATTAATAGAGACGATATAATTATATTTCAATAATTTCTTGCTAGATATAAGCAAATTAAAGATAAAGAAGCTTATTATGAACTTCGTAATGTATTGATCGAATATTTGTGGGAACTATATGATAATTAAGAGGATTAAAGGTTAAATGTGTAATAAAAATATTATATTTGTGTATGTTATTAATTTGTTGTTGCAATAATATTAATTATATTTGTTGAATAATATTAACTTAATATAAAGTATATATTAATTAATTAAGAATAATAATTTTATTTTAATTTTTATAATTAAATAAAAATAAAAATTAGTGTATAAATATAAATTAATTTAGTTAATAACTAAATTATTGTGGTATACTCTTTAAAAAAATTTGGTGCAGAATGATTAGAATAATCCTAAATTTAGTATAATTTTTTTAAAATATTCACTTTTAAATTAAATTTGATGTAAAATTTTAGTGATAGGTAAGAGATGGCGTAACATAGCCTTTGCCAATACCATTATGGTATATATAAAAAAAAAAGGTTCTGCAGAGCTGTTATTGCCATTGTGCAACATAAAGTATCGACGGAACAGATTGGTTAGTTCAATTAACTTAAACTGGCATGAAAAGGCCCAGCTTGCACGTAACTTGCAAAATTAATAAACTAGTGGATCTATAGCAGAAAAGCGACATATGGCCAGCGGGAATAAAAGGACAAAAGAAAGGTATGAATGTCGACATTCGACAGTTCCACGCTACAATTAATTAGCAATTGTATGTGGTGCAGATTTTTTTTTTCCTTCTCTATCGAAAAGCACTAAAAAAATTGAACTGCAGCGAAGAATGATGGTAGAAGGTAAATGGTGTATTGTATTTTATGCAAAAATTGCTGACGAAGTTGTAACAATTAATTCATGTAAGCTTCTAATTTTTAATTGAAGATCACCGTAAGTCTTTAAACACTTGTTTCTCAAAGGACTTGCAACTGAAACCAGATCCTTTGTTTAGTTTTACTCTGTCTTATTCTGTCTCATGAAATTTCAGTCATTTATTTTGCAGGACTCATGTGGGCTTCACATAAATAAATAGCTGAGATTTATTGGACACAATAAGACACCATAACATTGGACAGAGGATCTGAACTCTTTGCAACTAAGCATCTTATAACTTTCAGAATCACGACAGGATTTACCTTTCCAACTTGTCACTTATTCAATAAAGAAAAGACGCATGGTTAAGAACAAACCCTTTTGTTTTTTTTTGAGAAACCTTACTTATTTTTTGTTTTCTATTAAAAAGCATAAAATTATTTATTTGTGATTAAAAGATTACAAGTTTGAGTCACGACTATATTATAGGAAATTAATTTTTATTAAGTATTCCTCAAAAGCATGTTGCATGCCATCTGTTGTGCCCAATAAAATATGTATTAAAACTTGTACATAAGCATGCTCCTTGCAATTCATTTGATGATGACATTACAGGGCGGTGGGTTAGTCGTATGTTATCTATCTTTTTAGCATTGTTAGCCAAATTAAGAGAGATCATATGTTTAGCATTACCTATTGCTTGTATATTCATCCTGCGTCCATAACTACTTATTTCAGTAAATAACATGCTCAAGTACATATCCTCTTAATGAAAATATGAAAATGAAACATAATCAACCAGACAATCATTTAATTTATTATATCATTCGATTGACTCTGATAATTTTATTTATTAAATTGGTTGGTAAATTAAAAAACATGATTCCGTCATCTCGGATAAGCTTAATTTGGTATTGTTTTATAAATGACCATATGAACGAAGTAAAAGCAATGCTAGAATTAGAAAATCAGAGGCAAGTATCGTCTATGATCTTACAAGAATCTGCTGAATGCAACTAATGTTTCCATATACACATTGAGCTCTCATACACTTCTCTCAGAACCCACAGACAAAAGAGAGGGACGAGTTCTGAGCTTGGAAGCCATAGCCGTTTATGTGTTCAAGGCTTCAAGTGTATGTTCAGTAGAATTGAGCAGACTACCAGACTAACAGTACGATACGTAGATTCCAATCAGTATCATCATCTCGAGTAACAAACATTATCTGCATAGTTGTAGCCAGCATATTTGTTGTCCAGTCAGAGTAGAATTATCCTCCTTTTTTTGACCAAATTATCATGATGTCACCTTAAAAAATGTTGATGATGTTACACGCCAAATATTAATCAAGTTAAGCATGACTTCTAAAGATTTTTAATTATGCAATTTGAGATAAAACAGAGATTAATCTAAATTTTGGATATGCTGCTTTACAATAATTTAAGTATAGAAATTAATTATGGAAATTAATAACCGAGATAGAAGATCAAAGCTTTAAAGCATGTAGTAGAGTTTGAGTTTCATTCAATAATCAAATAATCAAACTATTTTGACTAATTCACCCAGATTGAAAAATTATCTTAAATCAAGTTGACTGACACGGATTGGGTTTGAGACACAAAATTGGTCTAAGAGTGGTAAAGAGACCAGCTTAAAGTGAAGAAAAGGAAATGACGAATTTTATTTTTGATAATTTTGACATTTAAATGAAAACGATCATTGAAAAGGAAAACTGTAACAAACAAATAATCTCATTCGGAGCAGCAAGAAAGTCAAGCGAACAGAGGAGATCCATACTGTTGATGAGTGTGGGGACATGGAGATGGAGCATCGGGATGAAATGACGAGAAAAGGGTCTCTTAAGGATTATGTTACTGTTTTTGCCCCTAGTTTGAACATGAATGTGGCAGAGATTATAGAGGCTGTCCCTGAGGAAGATTCAGACTAGAAGAGGTAGATGACCCAGAGTGCCTAACAGTTCATTTGACTCCAATAAATAAACAACGTATTAGACGTGTTTGGGCAGATACACTGATTGTCAAGGTTCTAGGCCGCCGTATTGGGTATAGGTTTCTTGTTGCATCCTTGAAGAAGCAATGGAAATTGCAGCACGACGTGGTTTTGACTGATATAGAGAATGATTACTACTTGACCAAGTTCAAATGTATAGAGGATTATCGTTCAGTGCTTGAGGGCGGTCCTTGGATGGTGGTTGATCATATTCTTACCGTGATGATGTGGAGACCTAATTTTGATCCATTTGAGGCCTCAATTGATAAGGCAATTGTGTGGATTAGGATCCCTAATTTACCAGTTGAATATTATGATCGTCTCATTCTTACTCAGATTGGTAACAAGCTTGGCAAGACCATGAGGGTTGATAAGAGTACAGAGGCGAGTACTCGGGCTAAGTATGCTAGAATTAGCGTGGAGGTTGACTTGAGCAAGCCTTTAATCTCTAAATTCTGATTGAAGAGAAGAATCTGGAAAGTTGAATATGAAGGTTTACACTTAGTAAGTTTTGATTGTGGCATGTATGGTCACCGAAGAGAAACTTGTCCTGTTGTTCAGCAGGTTAAGGTTGATTAGGGAAACAATGAGGAACAGGATTCAGCTCCCATAGCGGCACCACCGCCTCTAGCGGTTCCCATTATTCGGCCGGAGGTTGTCGAGAGTTACGGTTCCTGGATGTTGGTTCAGAAGCCTAAATGAGGACATAACCGTAATCCTGCTAATCGTGGCAATCCCTACAATCGTGGTGGAAAAGACTATGATATGACTGAGCTAGTGGATTTTGCCGATAATGTAGGACATAATGAGAAGGGTAAGGAAATTCTAGGATCCCGCTTTAATATCTTGGAGGATTATGGACCAAATTTGGATCACCAAAATCTTACCGGTGGTGTTTCAAATAGAGATAGGGTTTTGATTGAGCATGGTACCCACTAAGGATTGAGGGGTGATAGAGGTGGCAGATACCAAAGTAGTTCAGTACATGTAACATCCCATTACCTACAGGGAGGCTAGAATAGTAAATATGAGTGATCAATGAGAGCTTAGAAACGCATTTTTCATGCTCATGCATAATATGTCATACACATACACATGAATAGTAAAGTTGTTGCACATGAAAATAATTGTACATGCATTCATGGATAATTCCAGGTATATTTTTGGACTGAAGTGTGATATTATTAGAAATTTTGAGAATTTTGAATTTGTTATATTGGAAATATTATTGATTAGTGGAATTGTTGTATTTATGAATTTTGGTGAATTTAGGATTTATTTTCAAAATTTATAGAGAATTATGGATTTTTATAAAAAATAGGGAACAAGGAATCAAAAGAATATTTGGAGATAATTAGATTGTAAAGATGAGAATTAAAGGAATTAGTCCAAAAGAAACTTGGTTAGAGCTTAGACCTTAGGAAAGTGACAAGTGTCACTGACTTAGTTAAGTTACTTTTTTATAATTTGTTAGAGAGTAAGTTGTATTCTCTGAGAGTTAAAAAGGTTAAGTGTTATTTCCAATTACCTTCTTCGTAGCCACCTTCTTCAAATTTCCTTCCAATACACAGAGTTTTTCATCAAATATCTTCCAAGAGTTTTCTTTGTTTTTCCATATCCCACACCACTTCCACACTGCTAATTGTGTCTTCTACCTTAAGAAAAACCAGAAGCTGGTCATATTATACAATGGAATATGTGAATTTGATGGAGTTTAGGGGAGTTGTGGATTTATGAAATAAATACGATGAATTCACTATCAATTGCCTGAACATGGGATTTACGTGTATATTCATGAACACTGTGTTAATGGCATGAAAATTATGGATATAGTGTTATTTAGTATTTGATGGATTATTAGTGATTAGGTGATGTAAAAATAATTTTTGGAGTCTGAAATAGAAATGAAATGGTGTATGGGATTAGTGCAGAAAATTATAGTATGAAAAGGTGATATGTTGATATGCTCTGTTTTCTATTCACTGTGCATGTGTATATATGTGTGTGTGAGAGAGAGAGAGAGAGAGAGAGTAGGTGAGTTCCTTAAAGATGATCATGAAAATAATTTTTGAGTTGAAGAGTAGCTGTAAAATGATGGTCTGAGATGGAAATGAGTGTATAAATGAAAGTTGAGAGGAAAATAGAGAATTTGTACAAAAGTTGAAAATGCAAAGAATGGTGGCAAAACATGAATAGGATAAACCATTGATTTTTGGCTTTCGATGATTTTCGACTAAATTTGCATATTTAAGGGTAGTATGAATTTATGGTGAATGAGTTGAATGAAATGGAGTAGAAAGACTAAAAATAAAAATTAAAGTGTTGGATTTGTAATGGAAGTCATCTGAGAAGTTTACTGAAAATGAATAGTAGAGAGTTAAATTTTGATCTGAACTTCCATGAATTTACTGTACTAATTTAGATAGATTTGATAAAATTGTCTTCATGAAAGTTGTAGATCTTTCTTTTAGCTTTCTATTGATATAAAGTTTGTAATTTTTGGAGCTCTGGATCAAAAGTTATGGAGTTTAGAAGTTGAGATTTCAGTGAAAAAGAAGAAGTGGAAATGTACCGTCGTGCTGACTTTTGAGATTTTAGGCAAAATGCACCTTCGTGCTTAACTTTTGAGTATAGCGAAAATGCACCGTTGGTGACTTTGGAGATGAAAGGCAATTTGCACCGTCGTGCTTAAGCATGATCGTGCTTTTGAGATGTTTTCCTTTTACTGAACAGTCTTGCTTCTTTCGACATAACTTCTTCTATAGACATTCAAATGACTTGATTCTTGAACCAATATATTCTTAGCACATTTTTCTATCTCTACACAAAATTTGTAGCATTCTGAATTGATCTGAAAGAGATTGATCAAATGAAAGTGTTGGAATATGTTGGAACAGTGTAAATAGGATTATTTTACTGAACATACTTCAGTATTTTGATTATATTTTGATCTATAGGATTCCAAATGAGATGATGACTTTTTCTTTGGAGTAAACTAGACATATAGGCTTATAAATTATCTGTAAAAGTCGAATTGATATTCAGTCTCTAAGATGTTCAATTTCTGGATAGAATTTGTGCATAATATATTGTTTTTAAATAAGAACAGCCCGAAAATGTTTGAGGTATATCTTCCAAATTACTGAACCAAATTGAATGATTTTGGTGTCAATAGAAACATAAGACGTAGGGGAACACTTATATAGAAGAGCGTATGACCAAATTACATCATTTTCACTTTCTTATTGAACGTGAACTGTAGACCTGAAAGTGTGTCTTGGAAAAATCTGAAATTAATCCAATGAGAAATGAATTGTGTTTTCAATGGTTTTAGTGAAGTATAAACCTAAGTATAAATTATACTTAGATAAGTTTTGATATGAGAATGCTTTTATGATGGAGAGATACCCAGGATTTTCATGATCATGCATTGTACATATTTCATTTCATACGTGTGCATTATTAAACACTTATAATTGTGCAAATTTTGATATATGTGTATGTTATTTGATATAGAGGAGCAACTGGAACGTCAACCTCAAGACGTTACCGGAACTTCCAAGCATTAGCTTCAGGAGCAACTTGTGAGCAACCTAGACGGTCTCACTTAATTACTTGTTTGCTTAAATTCTATTTGAAATGATTGAATGACTATGTCTTGATTGTTAATTCCGGACAATGAAGGTCCGATGACTACGATATCGGAATTTATATTGAAGTGTTGCTTGAATGTGAATGTGACGAACTATGTACTTCATATTATGATTGATGGATTGTGATAGATGCATTCCATACATAAATGCACAATCAGATAATGACAGTTGTGACCTGAGTAGCCACCGAAAAAGAGCTTAAAGCTCAAAGTGTGAAAAAGAGCCTCGAGCTCAGAAAGTGATTAAAAGCCGAAGGCTTACTATGTAAAATGAGTTCTATATCCTCATCGGATAAAGGACAGTTATCAATGAGCGCGGGTATCCAAAATAGATACGGGATAGTTTAGGCACTCAATCATAACAACGTAATAATTGGAAAAGAGTCTCATGAGCATTCCATAAGTATGTTGATTGTTTGAAAAGCCAAATTGATTCGCTCTTAAATGTAAATGTTCTATATGATACTTATGCAAAAATGAAAAGTTGTGAATTATATGTTATGTGAAATGTTGTGTTGCATGAATTGAGTGAACCATCGATGATGGTTACCTCATTGAGTTCGTAAAACTCACCAAAATTGCAACGTTGTCTTTTCAGGACCGAGAGGCGACTCTAGCTACTGAAGAGGCTCCACCAGCCGGGTATATTGTGATTAGCAGGAGAAATCATGGCTCAAAGGTTGGTCAGCTGGGCTTTTTGGACAGATTAGTTAGATTGTATAGAATTTCCTCATTCATATAGTATTATTATATTAGATTTCTGATGATGTACATATGGAAAATGTGAAAGACACAATGTAGTCATCGATTTTGTGAAATGAAATGAGGAAAAAGTTGGTTTTAAAAATATTGTGATTTTCTTATGATACTTTACAAGTGAATAATGATATGATGCCATAGGAAGTGAATGTAGTGATCGAACGTAGCTCGCCTTTATCGTAAGTTATGTACCAGAATAATCTTCGGACGTCCCGGTGTGTACCCTGCGATAAAGGGGTGCTACAAAAATAGTCGACACCGTGAAGAGCGAGGGCCAAAGACAAGCGTGAATCAAACCAGACCATATCAGAGAGTGGAAAAAAGAGACAAGAGCGTGAAGAGGAAGAGACAACCACTGGGAGTGAATAAGAGCAGACAGATTGTGCTACTGCGTGAGTTAGAGCATCGTGGGAGGAGGAGAGGACAAAGTTGTAAAGTTTCACATTTACCTATTCCTTCCGGACATGCATGAAATAAGTAAAGATAAGGGTTATTTATCTTTACCTATTCTACAATGTCTTCAAATACCTAATATATGGAATGATTATTCTGTGAGTTTTTTTAAAAACTAAATATAAAATTCCTAATAATTAGGAATAGATGGTAATAGAATACCTGTTAGGCTGTTACCGTGAATTAAACATATCGTTAATGCTTCATCATCTATCATCGATCTCTTGGTTTAAGTTGAGCGTAGGCTATTAATAGTAGCATATTGCTATCCAAGAAATAGAAAAAAAAAATAAAAGAAGAAAAAGAAAACGTGCAAGTCCTCCCAGCCCAAAAAACACATGTGCTACCGAACAAGGAAACGCGTAGTCGATTGGACGGTCATATAATATTTGTGACAGATAGAGACTTCTCGAGCAATTGCAATCAGGGATAAGCCTATCAAGGTTATCGTTGTATTCCACCCTTATCCAGGAAATTCTTATCCCTAAGCCTCTAAAAACATCCCACTGTTCCTGTCCCTATCCCAGGCCTTCCCCCTAGTCGATTTCCAGGTGCGTTTTTATTTACTTATTTGTAGTTCGACGTCAATGTTGTTCTTTGACCCGATTAATATGGATTCGGTTCCAATTGATCTTGTAAGTTCACCTTTAGAAATATTGCGATGTCTGCACAGTTATTAACGTACTGGCATGGCTCTTGAGTATTGGGTCTTGGGTGCTCAAAGTCCTCCTAGTTTCTGAAGAAGCTACAGCTCGACCGTGTGTGATGTGTTGATGGGTTTTTAAAGCAGTTGACCGTGGCGCAATGAACTGATGGAGTCCATGTTGTTGAGGAAATAACTTGGTTTCACTTGAAAACAGAAACTTTTTAAGAAAAATGGAACCTTGACGATTTGCGAACGAACTAGCAAGTTACAGTCATTAACTATCTGAAGTATCTAAATTCCCATGTAATTGGACTTTAGAAGAATGTTGTTCAGGAGAGCTTTATGATATTTGTATTGCTTTTCTTGATTATGTGTATGGCGGAAGTGAAAAAAGGGAAATTCTGCTAATCTCCTGTTTAAATCTTTAGACGGACAAAATGGGTGGCAAAGGAGCGAGCAGTAATGATCGCTTGAGAACAATTTGGACTCCTGAAATGGATAGATATTTTATAGACCTCCTTCTTCAGCAAGTCAGCAGAGGGAATAAGTTTGACGATTATTTGTTCAGCAAGCGAGCATGGAAGCAAATGACTTTACTGTTCAGTACAAAATTCAATTTCCAATATGAAAAAGATGTATTGAAGAACCGGTATAAAACCCTGAGGAATTTATACAAGACCGTAAAGAAGCTTATTAATCAGGAGGGGTTTATCTGGGATGGAAATCACCAAATGGTGACAGCTGATAATAGTGTTTGGGATGAGTATATCAAGGTGAAAAGGATTTACATAATTTGTACCTTGCTATGTTTATGGTTTGTTTATTTGCTGAAAGTCTTATGAATGATGATTGCAGATAAATCCAAATGCTCGTTCATTTAGGATCAAAAGGATCCCATATTATCCTGATCTTTGCTTGATCTATGAAAATAAAGGCATTGAAGAAAAAGGTGAAACCCTTGTTCTTCAATGATATTTGATGTGTTGGAAGTCTTGCTCATTGTTTCCTTATATTGATGGTTGGTTATAGGTGAAAATGAACTGCAGTACTTGCCTCACTTAGTTGAAACTGAAACAGTTGCAGCCACTCAACCGACAAGTCCTGGTGAGGACACTATTGTGGCCCTTCAAGAAAGTAGAGTTGATGCAATGTCTGTGTCAAAGGATGTGGTAGATGATTCGACATCCAAAGAAGTCTTAGATGATCTGCATTGGACCCCATCATGTGCAACTCAATCAACAAGCAATCGCACTAGGACGTATTGGCATCCTCCAATGGATCGGTATTTCATTGACCTTATGTTGGAACAATTGCAGAAAGGGAATAAAATCGATGGTGTGTTTCACAAACAGGCATGGATAGATATGATTACATCTTTCAATGCTAAATTTGAGTTTGACTATGATGTGGATGTTCTCAAAAATCGTTACAAAACTCTGAGAAGGCAGTATAATGTCATAAAGAATCTCCTTGAAATGGATGGGTTTGCATGGGACGATGCTCGTCAAATGGTGATTGCTGATGATTATGTATGGCAAGACTATATCAAGGTATGTGTCGTGTGTGTGTATCCTGCAGGAAAATTGTGGAGGACATAATTATGATTACTACAACGTTTTGCAGGAATTGGAGTAAACTAACAAACTAGATCATTTTCCAATCAAGTATTCGTATTACACAATTGAATAATTATCTAAACCTATGACATTATTATACTGCAGACACATACAGATGCAAGGCAGTTCATGACTCGACCTCTTCCATACTACAAAGACCTGTGTATGATTTGCAATGATCATAATGTTGGTGAAACTGGTCGCTTCTTTCCTCAATTTTTATTGCTGGAATATGATGTCCAATCAGGAAATTTTCATGGAGCATCACAGCTTTCCGAGTCTCCAACTACATCAGCTTCGAGTGGACTTAGGATGGAGTCAGTACAAACAGGTTCAATACCTAAAATGTCAACTCAGAATAACAAGCGGCAATTGGAAAACCTATCGACTTCTGCTTGTTTGAAAAAGTTGAGATACAACGAGATGGGCAAGACCAGCACTCGTTCTGAGATGACGACCACAGTTCCATGCTTATCAGACCAAAAAAAGGATGAGAATGCCAACTCCATCTCAATAGAAGACGTGGTTAAAGCTGTCCAAGCTTTACCAAACATGGATGAAGATCTTGTGCTAGATGCTTGTGATCTCTTTGAGGATGAAATGAAAGCAAAAACATTCATGGCATTGGATCCCAAATTAAGAAAGAAATGGTTGTTAAGAAAGCTGCGCCCCTGAATCATAGATCCTTTATGGATCATGAATCATGATGCCTTCTTTGGAAGGCTAGTGGAGATAGGGCCTTTTCTCGACGAGTTATAAGAGTGGTACAGGTGAACAAAGAACTTCTAGGTCTTGATATGTAAAATTTTAGCGAATACATTCGGAGTTGATATATCTATGGAAAACGAAAAGATGAAATTAACTGTAGATAAGAAATTTGAATTGCTAACTTCTAAATAGCCAAAATCCATTGAGGGAGGGTGTGCAGTTGTGAAATGTATTGTATATGTTGTGATTATGGACCTGCATTTATGTCAGTCTTTAAGGACCTGCACGGGAGGGAAAAGCTGAACATTGAATGGATATGCCTTATATTGCAAGAGTGACAACTTTCTGGTAAAAGTGGTATGACTGCTACGCAAGATTGGGATTAGTAAGTAAAAGCTATTCCCATTAAACATATGAGCTACCAACAACGAAATGCAACATGTCTATGCCCTTTATCAATCATCTGTTCAAATGGGTTACACCAATATGAATTATACTGCTTACTACCAGAGTCTACCCTAGCTCCCCTTATCGAGATATACATTCGTCAAAGATTGATGATTGACCTGTTACAATCTGAAGCTAACAATAAAGAACGCTATGTAGAGTTTCAATCATAAACCATCGTCAAACATAGTGGATAACAACAATCCTTGTACAAACTCGCTTCTCTTTGCCTTTTCCATACATTCCTTACTGGACATCGGGGTGAGATGAACGTTTCTGCAACCATGCAAATGACCCTGAAGTTAGGCACAATAAGGAAAGGATCTTGGATAGGAAACATCTGAGTAAAGAAATGATTAAAGCTAGTTTAAGCGAAAGCAATGAATCTTCAGACACTTCAAAGCAAAAGATGGAGGACGTGAGGTATCAAGATACAAAGCACAATATAACATTACCCCAAACCACCTTAGAAAACCTGACAAAATTGATGTATTCAAATAATATGACTTGGTAAGCCATGTATTACCTCAACCATTTTAATATATGTTTATTTGAATTCAAGTTAGTGTTATTTTATTCTATCACATATTTATGGTATATATACGCTTCTTTCAATTTAAAAGGGCTCCAGATGCATCCAAATCTAGCTCAAATGCTGTCCCATAGCTAATTATCGCGGAACTGCAGATGCTAACAAATGTAATGATAACTCTCAAGGGGTGTGGCTCGATGGTTGAGAGCGAGGCTTGATTTCGGTTAGGTCTCAGGTTCGATTCCCTGCTAGCCCC